>LR753313.1:2826267-2851799 GCA_902729485.2 Mus minutoides
CTAATTTACACAGGCCAGCCATTGCTGACTGATTGTCAAGGAAGGTCTCATAGACAGTTTTCCCTTTTTGATCAACAAGGACTTTCTTTAGTCAGCATGGCTGTAATTGTTAATCTTACTGACTTGGATGGGGTCATTTCTAGGAGATAAGTAAAGCTCTTGTCTGGTGTGTCTGTGAAGGTGTTTCCAGAAAGGAGCAATTGAAGGGGAAGGCTAATCCTGAATGTGCGAGGAGGGGAAAGCTGCATCCCATTGGCTGGAGACTCAGATACAATAAAAGGGAGAAAAGAAAGCCAGCCAGCTCTGAGCCCCTGAATTTCTTGGCCACAGTTATGAGAACACCTTTGGTCCAATTTCTTCTCCTTCTCATGGTGAGCTAAATCCTCTGATACCATGAACTAAAATAAATCCTTCCTCTCTCAAATTGTTCTATCAGGATTTTACAGTGACAGAAAGGCTGAAAAACTTCATACCCTCTTGCTCCATTCACAATTATGAATACCTGCTTACTTTCCTTTGAATTTGTTCTGCTTGGATAACATAGAATTATAGGTTAGGTGAGAAAGAACATGATTCAGACTAAAAAATAAACAAACAAACAAACAAACAAAGGATTTACTATCCATTCTTCTTTTTGATTTAATCTTACCAAAAAATTATATCTCAGATAGGAATATTTTTGCCTGAGAAGCAGGACACTAATCCATTAGTTCTGCTCACCACTTTAGGGCATACTAATAGGCACTGTCAAGAAACATATTGTACAAAGTATCATCAGAATTGAGAGTAAGATAATCCAAGCTAGAAAGGTCACTTTGTTCCGTAATACTTCCCATGTCTCATCCCACCATATATTCACCAATACCTCAGTAAGAACATTATAGTCCAAACTAAAACGAACGCTGCGTCCTGGATGAAGGGAGGAAGAATGTTTCCTTCTATCCTCCCCGGTGAGCTCTGCAATGTCTGATGACTGAAATATATCAATGGTTTTAATTTGTCTGTTGATTCAGCGAGGAAGTAGCTACCTCAGGGAGACTTGCAACAGAGAAAGACTCAATTGTGTAGTTATATGTAGCGGATGATCAGGACAACTGTAGTCAACCTGTTCATGAGTGACGGAAGAGTGCCTGAGGAGTGTTAGGACACACAAATTGATTTGTTATGGTAACTGGCAAGGGCTGTCAGTGGTAAATGAGGTTTCAAATGACTGCTAAAATGATGATGCAATTTGGAGTCAATCTGTTGTTGCAATGGCCTCTTTCAGGATACTAAATCAGAAGAGCTAACACTTAGACAAAGCAACTCATGGATTCTTTTTTAGATATAGCAAGATAACAAACCTTGAAGGAGGAAGTACAACTATATCTTGTCTTTAGCTAATCTTGGAAGGGTTGGAGAAGGAGTCATTCAAACAGGATCAATGAACTTGAAAAACATATTTAAAGTAAAAGTAGCCATTCCATTTATATCTACCTTCCATCCTCTACCTGTTTACACAGGTTAAATTGTGCTATAAGTGGGAAATGTAAAATGGCCATGTGGAAAGCTAATTTCTCACATTGGCCATGAGCCAGAAGTGAAGACCAAGCTAGATCTTACTGGATGAATGACATTATCTAAAATAAAATTCTGCAATTTTCCCCATTATTTTAATCTAACAGTTGATAATGAATGGGGAAAATATATACTCAAATATCTTCATATAGATAGATGATCAAGCAAATTTTCATATACAAAATAAATGATAACTATTTTAAGTAAATTCCATAACAATCAATTCAAGATTGCAACAAAACATAATTATTTGAATCATGAAATCTTCAATATGTGGGATTTTTCTTTTCATTTCTTCTTTCTTTAATACTGAGAATTGAACCTAGGTCTTTTCACATCTTAGGCGCATGCTTTACCACTGAACAATATCATCAGATTTATCAAACATCAGTTAAAATGGAGGTAGACAAGGGATGGGGGAGGCTGAGCAGTGGGGGAAGGTGTAAAGAGAATGCAGGAGAGATGGATGGAAATGGGGGACAGGATTTGGGGGTGGGTGAGGAAAGCTAACTCAGAAGAAACTTCCTGAAAAGTATGAAATTGATATAGGTGAGGAAATCTAGTAATGGAGGAAAAATAGTCTATAGGCAGGCAAGATTTCCAGTGGTGAGACTCGGTTGAGTTCAGTTGAATTGTTGGCTAAGAGTGTTCTCCAAATAACACAGGATGATGGTAGAGAAGAGAGTTGCACTCCACAAAGTAACAGCGTGACACCACTGCAGATGACAATATAACACAGCTCATTCAACTTAGAGAGGTCAAAGTGGTGCCTGCATGGAGCCTTCACCCCTATGTTCTAGTCCCTTTGGTGCAAGAAGGTATTCTATAGGCTCCTGAGAGACAATAGGGCACACCAGCCCAGCGCCAAGACCTTTCTTGACCACAAACAATCTTTCCTGCTCACAAAAATATATTGAGGCAATGATGGCACTAAACTTGCAAGAGTGGCCAGCCAGTGTCTGGTTTAAATTGAGGCCCATACCACAAGAGAGATCCCTTGTCCAATACTGTCTGGATGGCCAAGAAGCAGAGACCAAATAGCAAAAAGACCTAGGGTGGAACCAAACAGGATTGGCAAATAAAAATTACAAAACAAAACAGTGAAAGAATTCCTAATGCCATTTTGCTTTACTCACAGATGAGTCCCTTGTCTAGCTGTCATCAGAAGCCCTCCTCTGGCAGCAGATGGGAACAGATGCAGAGACCCACAACCAGACATTATGTAAGAGAAAGAGTCTAAATTGGAGGTCTCCACTGGAATCCTTTCCAGAGAGCTCAGAAAATCCTGAGGAAGAAGGGATGGAAAGAATGTAGGAGTCAGGGGCTAGAGGATGCCTAGAGAACACGGCCCCACTGAATCCACTCAGCAGAGTGATATATGCTCCCAGAGACTGAAACAGTAAGCACAGGGCCTGCATGTATCTATACCAGGTTCTCTGTTTATATATTGTGGCTGTTAGCTTGGTATTTTGTGAGGCTCCAAACACCCACCAGCAGCAGATGTGACTCTGTCTCATTTTCTTGCTCCTGGAACTCTTTTCCTCCTATTGGGTTGACTTGTTCAGCTTTGGGATGGGGTCTTCTACCCTGTTTGGCTCAGTCACCACCCTACTAGAGCATGTAAACCAAGTCTTTAAAGAAATATCAAATTGACTAAATAACAGAAATAGATAAACATGTTATACTTATAGACCACACTGTATTCTTATTTTTCCTTGATATTTCTACAACACAGCTATACTAGATATATGTTTACATAGAAACACACATACAATTAACTTTGACCTACATTTCTTTTCTTCAGTCAATATAATAGCAAAATTATAGATTTACATTTATAGAAAGATAGTGATTATACAAAAATATTTAAGAACTTTTTGTTGCACAGAAAAATAAGCATTAGATTTAAATTAGGTTACAACAGATATAAATTCGGTTGATTTGAAGCAGTGGTGAGGGTATGTTACAAATTTTTTTATCTTAAGTCCAGTTTCCAGCCTCTTCCACTAATGGTTTGATGGCAGGCTCCATATTGTAGCAGTACTAGTCTCTGAAGCTTATAAGCCAAATGTTGCTTTTTTTGTTTCTTTCTGAATATATGGTTAATAGGTTCCCCACCAATACCTTACCTCCTGATACATAAGATTGTATATACACACACACAGAGACACACACACACATACACACAATCATGCTTTCTTATATTTACAATACCTAACGCAGGTCAGGAACATAAGACTCATTATAGCATTCCCTTGACTCCTTACCGTGTCAATCACCTTGTATTTATGTCTGATGGATGGTATACATCTCCTGAATAGCTCTTTGCTCACTCTCATGCTATCTGCCCTCACCTGATATTGGGCTACTGTGGTAGTTTTCTGGCTGGCCACAGATGCTTCACTTGTCCACCTACTGCAGAGTTATTAAAAGACATGTTGATACCATTACTCATCTCCTTAAATCATACCATTAATCTCCTATTATGTTTGAGTTAAACTCCACCCCTTTAAGATAATTTATAAATCTCTTTTTTTTGAGCATTGCTTAAACTTCTATCACAATTTTTCCACAAGTGTCTAAAAATGAAGTTATATTATTAAATGAAACACATTTTCCCCCTACAGTGCAATTAGATGGGGTTAGAAAAAAGGAGAAATACCATTCTTCACTAAAAGCATTATGATCATTGAAATGTAATCTAATATCACATTCATATTTTAACAGTCACAGTTCACATTTAAATTGTATTACATTAAGAATAAGAACAAAACTTTAGATTTTTTTTTGTAAGTTGCCTTACAGTTGATGACTTCTTTCTATTTTAAGCAAACACAAGGCTTTCTATTTACACATATTACATTTCTCTTTTGAGATCTTGCCCAGGATTCCATTTCACTGTAGTTCTTAAGACAGAGTCTTGCCTTGAGATGGGAGAACTGCGTGTGCTAGCCTTATAACATCTGAAAATGTCACCAGTCCACACTGAAGTGGCTGGCCACTGCCAGCAGTCTGGAAATAGACAAGCCACTGGAACTTTTCCTGTCCTGATCATCGCTCAGTGCTCTGGGTGTAATATGAAGACAGTGAGATGACAGCATATCATGAAGGTCCAAGTGCCTATTAGCATATTTCATATCATATATAAGCTGAGAGCTTATGGCACTCTTACTCAGATGAAGGTATAGAAATCAGAGAAAAGAATAAATAGCCCATCTAACATATTGTCAAAAACTAGTGGACCCAATGTACCCACGTACAAAAACGCCAAGGACAATTAATTACCTCTTTTCTTCTGCTCTCTGTGCCACCTATTATTCATACTGATATCTGTTTATTTCACTGGTCCTCTGCTCATGGGAATTGCATTTGTGTTCATGTGTCCACCACTAACAAGCAGTGACATGGCTATACACACATCTTAGTGCATTACTAAAATTAAATTCTGGCAAGTGTAAGCACAAGGTCAAAAATCATGCCTATGCTTTGTAGGATACTACATATATGTACTATAATTAATGTATAAAATATTCATATTTTCTTGTGATTTACAAAGAGCATATTTGGGGGATGGTTTTGGTTCTCTCAAGGTCATCAGTTCCAGAATCTCTGGTGGTGAGTTTTATCAGCAGCTCTGGTTGGGAACTGAAAGTTTTTCACCTGGGACTCCAGCTCACATGATTGGAAAATGTTTCAGGTTTGTTGCTATGATCTAGTCAGGCCAACCAGCCTCACGCCCTTATTTTCTGGCCGGTCAAATCATTCCGGCTATGGACAAGGAGCCACTTCAGAAGTCAGATTCAGATACAACTGAAAATTGCTTTTTAACTCTCTGGAGACACTCTGAGTAATGAGAAGGTAGATAATGATGGCAGGTAGGAGACACAGGTAAGTGCTCTGTTCTTCCTGCTCCTCAGTACATCTGCTATCCAGAAGCATCAGGTAAAGGAGCAAGGCCCCTTGCTGGCTCTCATCAGTACAACATGCTCATTTTGCATCACTTTCAGTTTCCTCCCTCCCCCCTTTCTGTTCATCGCTCCTTCTCCCTGGGGTCCAGACTGTAGTATGTTTCTGACTCATTTGAAACAAGTTTGCCAAAGTGTAAGTTACAGATCACTTGGAAAAGAAAAGGTATTTTCAGGAAAATAAAAATTGATGATGTGGCCAGGCTGTCATTCAGAACAAAATATTTAAGCAGACTCATATTTAAAGACAAACTTCTGCTTCGTTGCTCTAAGAACACTCTCAAGTCTTTTCAATCTTTCTGCCTTTCCTTGCCTCCAGGGAGGTAGTGTTGACACTGCACTTTGTAGCAATGCCCTCTGAGGATTTGTGGAGTGCCCTTAAGGAGGGTTCCCTGGTGCTGACACCAGGATGAAGAGTCTGAGGACTCCAATGGGCTCAGATACAGCAGGATGCAAAAGCTGGGTACCGAATCCCATGGTGAGATTAAGAAAAGTGAAATGAGACAGAAGGACGAGAGGAAACGAGGATGAAAGAGAAATCAAGAACTTCCTCACCCTTTCCTACTTGTAAATGATCAGCTTCTGTTTCCCCAGATGTTGTTTTTTCAGCTATACACACACCCAGAAAAGCCTTGTGGATAATTCATATTCAATAAAACCAAAATTTACTGAAGACCCAAATCATCATCTCCATCTACTCTCTCATAGCACACAGATCCTCCCCTACTGCTCTCTGCTGCTGTTGCTTATTTAATTATTTGCCTCTCTGGCTGGAAGACAAGCTTTTGGGGAGCAGGAAGCTGTTGGTTCTACTCTCTGTCATATTCTTGGCACTTAACAGATTGTGGGATTTTTTTTTATTTTGTTTTGTTCTTTAAAATATTTCTTGAATGATGTATGAAAGAACAAATAGAGATTGAAGATGCAACGACCACATATCTGGCCTTCATGAAGTGCTCTTAGTGTTCTATATATTTGCACAGCTTGAAATAAAGTAATAAGTGTATGTTGACTGGTGAGACAATTACAACTTTATATAAATACATCTCATACCTGTCTTCTAATATAAGAGTTCAAAGTATTCTAAAATATTCTCTACTTGTTTGAAATATAGAAACACAGATATTACTAAAAGAATTACTGTTTGCTCATTTTTTTTAAAAAACGAACTCTTTAAGTCACTCTTCTGGAATGAAGAAGACACAGCAGAACATTACAAGGAATTAGCTAGAGGTCACAAACTTTCCCCTTCTTGGAATAGTACAGCAGTTCCTGTGGCAGGGGCTCTCTTTCAGTCTAATTTCCTCTCATCCTTCTGTCTCATTTCACTTTTCTTAATCTCACCATGGGATTCGGTACCCAGCTTTTGCATCCTGCTGTATCTGAGCCCACCGGAAAAAGGCACCCTTTTTCATGTTATCTTTGCCTCTGTGGGTAGCACTTCCTAACCTGGGCTATGCCTTTCTGGGCACATTAATATGCTGATGCTACTCCAAAGACTCAGTCACACACCAGGGACCAAAGTCGAGCATCCCAGGTGGGACAAATCCTGTGTCCCAATGCTACAAGTGAAATAAAACCCTGGCTTAAGTCTGCTTCCTTTGGTTTTAGATGTCTGCTCCATAAGGGTATCTGGCTTATTGCATTTACATTGATCACATGTGGAGAATAAGATTTATGGAGATAAACTACCTTTTCTTCTTCTTGGTCTTTGAAGCTAAATTATTTTTAAAGAACCAGAGGTCATTTAAGGCTTATTGGATTATTCCAAGTGTCAGATTCTCTCCTTATTTTTGATACAGGGAATCATTTTCTCCAAGAGGCTTTTAAAATTCAAGGCCACCAGGGTGTTAGTAATCCCAGGAAAGGCCCCTGCTGGCAACCTTATTAGCATCACTGCCTCTTGATTTTTATTTAATTCCTTTTAATATTCTATCTAACTGCTGACAGACATTATGGAGCTTAGGGGTCCAGAATGAGGGCAGTATTTCACTGTATCATCAAGCCTGCAGTCAGCTAATAAACTGCTCACAAAGTGCCTTGAGATCATATAGCAAGAGGTCAAAGGGGCAGAGGCTGTAGCTTACTGGTGAGAGCATTTGACCGGCATGTGCAAGGCCCTGGGTTTGATCACCAGCCCCATATAAATAATAAAATGACGTGTTAAATGAGAGAACCGCAAGCGTGGAATCATAGTTAATAAGGAAAGAAAGAGTACTGACATAAACGGTCCAAACAGTTCTCCCAAAATGATGGATTAGCATCTGGATTTCATCTGTGTATCGGCAAAGGACTAAAATGGCATTCCAGTGGCAAAAAAAACCCGGAGCATTTGGAAAACAGTACTCTTTTCTAAGCCCTAGGGAGGGGAAGGCTGTTCCAGAACACGGGTGAAAACAGAAAGGCTCATATAACATTAAAATGTTAGCTTAGAGCAACCAAATGTTGCATACTGGGGATTACTTTCAGCTTGTAAATCATATTCACATATGACACTACATGCTAGCTCAAAAATAAATATAACAATTGCCTTGCCCTAACAAGAAAGGTTAGCACTCTCAACTTCCTCAGATTCAATTCTGACCCTTGTCAACCTGAGTCCCTTGAATGGAAACAGTCATCCAGGGAGCTCTTTCAGCAGGCTGGACCTTGGGGCTTGCTTTTCTAGCAAATGTTAGGTACAGCAGAAGTTCCAGGAGCTAAAGCACCACCTGTCCACCTGGGGACAAGAGCTCTGGGAGATTAGTGTCCTGTGTAATCACAGAAGATTTAGACTGAAGTTAAGCCTATACACACTTAATGAGATGCATCATTGTTCTGCTAATTGATACAGAGGCAGAAATACCCAGTGATTTACAGACTCCAGTAGGTGTCCCCCCCTCCCCCCCAAGAAAGGCAGGCAAATCTCTTAGAATCCTGACCAAAAGCTAGGAAGTACTGAAGGGCCCTCTAGAGATCCCAGATTCTTGCAGTCTTTTGCAGGTGATCATACACTCTCTCATGAATAACTTTAAAGCTGTTAAGTCTTCTCCCAGTAAATGTACATAGCAGTGTTACTAGTTCCCTTACATAACTACATTTTTTTTTTCTAGGCTCTTGTGAGCTCACTGAAGAAAAGAGTTTAAAGTCTCCCTATTTGAGCTTGGCCTCAAAACTAGGAGAAACAAACAGAATCATCCACATTTTCCCTAGGATACTGGTTGTTTATAAATATATATCTTATAAAATAACTAAGCTAACCATCTAAACATACAGAAGACAGCTAAAAATAAAAATAAAGGCAGGTAGAAATAGGAGAGTTGGAAAGTCTCTGGCATAGCTGTTTCTTATGTGTGGAATTAGAAACTTCTTGATAGCCTGAAAAGCTTCTAGAATGAGAAAAATAGTTTTAAAACCATCTTGCTATACACACCTGAATATCCTGCCTCAGTATCTACATGAGCAGATCATGAACAATCAAGGTGACATAGCACAGTTTACACCAGGCATCCAGACCCTTGAGAGACTAAGGTAGAAGAGGATCACTGATCTAGTTTCAGGCCAATCTAGACGATATGGTGAGTCTCAGAGCATTGTGGACTACAGCAGCAAGACCTTGTCAAAAACAACAAAATAGAACTCAAAGTGAAACAAAGAAAGAAAGAAGAAGAGAGAGAACAAATTCTTAAACCACGACTTTGCTCAAAAAGTTTCTGGACTCCAGATCTCATGGTTCAGTAGTCTCACTGTTTAAGCCTCCAGGTGATTTTTAACACACCTTTGAGGTGTGATTGAGGGGGTCCTTAATTTTCCTGTTTACCTCACTGAAAGTAAAATCTGCCTCCATTGCCAATCAGAAGCTTAAAGGTACATATGGTGTAGAGGTATATAGAAGAGACCTGAGAATATAAATATAAATATATTTACCAGTTGTGGTCATGGTTAGAATAGGTTTCTTTGCTCTTTTTAATTCAGCCATTTTTGTAGAAAATTAAGATGTACTCTGTACTACCAGCCATTCCTCCCTCCTTTTGCTCTCCTAGAAAAGACTCTCAGATTTCTGTTTCCCCATTGTTTTTCTGGATTTAAGATATATAATGGCTATAAATTAGTGAGAATATGATATCTAGTAAGTTTAAAGACTAAACAGCAGATTATAAAGGAAAGGTCTAAAGAATGCGTACTTTTTTTCCTATAAGTAAATCTATGAACACACACCTGAGAGAGAGAGAGAAAGAGAGAGAGAGAGAGAGAGAGAGAAAGAGAGAGAGAGAGAAATAGTTAATAGTTTACACATGACTCAAAGATATTTGTTTTTGTAAACTCTAGCCACTAGTTACAGATTTTAAAATTCAGAGCCTTCATCTCTAAACAATCCTAAAGGTTTGATTAAAAAGATCTAGCTGAACAGTGATGGCTCATGCCATTAATCCCAGCACTTGTTAGACAGAGGCAGGCAGATCTCTCTGAGTTCAAGGCAGGCCTCATCTACAGTGAGTTCCATGAAAGTCAAAACTATATATGTAAGAGCCTGTCTCAAGAAACCAAAGCCCAAACCAGCCAACCCACCAACCAAACAACCAAACAAAAAAAGAAGATGATGATTACTATAAGGAGGAAGAGGAGGAGGAGGAGGAAGAGACCATTTCTAAAATATAATATCATGGCTAAAATTTGTCACAATCTCTAAGATAAAAAGTTAAAATTGCCATTGATATATTTTATCAATGCAAACCAAGAGCATGTTTGGGTTTTAAAAGTGGAGTGAGCATTTATTGTAAAAATTAAGGTGAGTGTTCTGCAAGCCATAGCTTCTTCAGTCTTGTCAGGTTTTAGGCATTTCTGGGACAAGTTAGCCTTGAATTCACAATTATCCTGCTTCAGTTTTCTGCGTGCTTGAATTACAGACAGAACTTCTCTCTCTCGCTCGCTCTCTCTCGCTCTCTCTCGCTCTCTCTCGCTCTCTCTCTCTCTCTCTCTCTCTATATATATATATATATATATATATATATATATATATTCTCTCTCTCTCTCTCTCTCTCTCTCTCTCTCTCTCTCTCACACACACACACACACACACACACACAGTACTTCACTCAGTTTCTACAGCCCATATCTTCCTATAGTCAGAAATCTGAGGAGCATAATATTTACTACAAAGAGCCTAGATGTCAGCAGTGTCTCATTTTTATCACTGTAAAATCCAGAGACCTCTCTGGAACTCTGTGTCTGACAAGGAACCTACAATGAAGAACGGAGTGAGACTACTTTGAGAATTTGTAATTGGAATCCATTGGTATACACAGATATTTGTAGTCTTTCTTCCTTTGTGTGTAAGTATGCCCTAGTAAAAGGCAAGTCTGCATCTTAAGATGCTTTTGAGAATTCCTTCAACTAACTTTGCCCAAATCCAAAGAGTTGTCTGAGTGTAACAGGTCTGGTGAGACAGAAGGAAAGAGATCAAGAAGTAAATGAATATAGGAAACTGTAGCAAGCCATGTCACATGACATTGGACTGGATGTTTTAGTTAAGACTTTCCACATCCATTTTGCTGCTGGTAGAAATCTGCTACTTCATTTGTGCTCCCTTCCTCCTTTCTATGAAGACTAGAGGGAAGGGGAGGGGAAGGGGAGAAGGAGAAAGGGAGAGAGCTGCCTAGATAGGGTAAAAGGAGAGGGAGAATGGTTCATAAAAGAAGTCATTTGACCACTAGCAAGGTCCTGATAAAAGAAGAGAAATTTCTTTTGGAATAATAAATAGACAGACACAGAACAAGTTATGGAGTTTTAGGGTTTTTACATTCATGTCAGGTTACCTCAGATTAAGGGAGATCTGGGATCCTTACCAGAGGTAGCATTATTGCTCAGAAACCCTGCCTCTTTCTCAGTGTTAATCACAATCTCCATAAAAAATAAGTCCTAGGCTAAATTCTTCACCTGTTGCTGTATATCCACTTAATGACAGCCACATACAGAAAATGGATCTCCTGCCTAAAGCCATGGACCTTCAACAAACTGCAATGCATAATAGAAATATTAGCTAGCTAGCTTCCAGTCATTCATATTATTAAAAATCTCTCTTGTATTCATTTTCTTCTTTTTAATTAGATATTTTCTTTATTTACATTTCAAATGCTATCCTGGAAGTTCCCTGTACCCTCCCCCTGCCCTGCTCCCCTACCCACCCACTCCCACTTCTTGGCCCTGGCATTCCCCTGTTCTGGGACATTTAAAGTTTGCAAGACCAAGGGGCCTCTCTTCCCAATGATGGCCGACTAGGCTCTCTTCTGCTACATATGCAGCTAGAGACATGAGCTCTGGGGGTACTGGTTAGTTCATATTGTTGTTCTACCTATCAGGTTGCAGACCCCTTCAGCTCCTTGGGTACTTTCTCTAGCTCTTCCATTGGGGGCCCTGTGTTCCATCCAATAGATGACTGTGAGTATCCACTTTTGTATTTGCCAGGCACTGGCATAGCCTCACACGACACAGCTATATCAGGGTCCTTTCAGCAAAATCTTGCTGGTGCTTTTTTACACAGCAGTATTCATTGAGTAATTTATAATACAATGAGGGTCTTGCATCTGCTCAACACTATAGGAAGTGTGTTAATGTTATTGCTGCTCAAGCATTGTATTATTTGAGCAACATTAGTCAGTGCTTATGAATCAAGATCATCTTCCATGAATCTCTAAGAAATTCTGAACTTTCCTATCCTCATCATGGTACAGAGTAAATAAGAGGTTTCATAACCTGTACAGGGCTTCATGACATTGCAATAAAATACACAAATAAAAGCATGTTCTTAGGATCGAAGGTTAAAAATGTTTGCCATATAAACATCACTATCCGAATTCAGTTCTAGAAACCCCATTAAAAGTGGAAGGAAAGAATGCACAAAGTTGTCCTATGACACTTACACATGCATTGCACTGTCCATTAGATGCCATGTACAACCACACACACACATACACACACACATATATGCATAAATACCATTTCATTTTTGTGTCTACATGTTCTGTAGTATGTTGTACAAACTAGAGAGTGAAGCCAAAGAACACCTTACCAAAATGTACTTCTTCCCAGTATTTCAGAATATTATCCTGTTTGGAAACAGGGTAGCTGCAAATGTAATTTGTTGTGATAAATGTATACTCTGTATAGCAAGATAGAACCTCAGTCGTGTACACTCGGAATCTGTATCAGATGAGAAGAGAGGAAGAGAGGCACACAACTGGAGAAGTCCATGGGAACATAACAGATTTCTGCCAGTACCATCCTACAAGAGAAAGGCATGAGACAGCATCCCTGATGAAGTCCAGAGAGATGGTTGTCCTATTGACACCTTGACTTCAGACTTCTGGCTTCTATAGCCATGAAAGAATACTGACCACTAAGTCTACAGTCATTTGTTATGATATCCACACACAATTAACAATAATGTGCCCAAACTCCATTTCTTTTCAAATACACGGGATTGAACCCACGGTCTTGAACAAGTGCTCTTCTACTGAGCTGCATCCTAAGCCCTTGACATTTTGTAATAAGGGATAACTCAAACAGACCTTGTGCTCACTACATAGCTGAGAATAGCCATGAAAATATGATCCTCCTTTCTCCACATCCCCAATTCTGGGAAGGCAACATCACAGAGTCTGACTACCTAGCCTCCATTACATAGCCCTGAAAAAACAACAACAACACTCAGATGCACTCAGATGAAGTCTTTGGCCAAATAAAGGGCTTGTAGAGTATGAATGAAGGATCATGGGAGCCTTGTAGATATTCAAATTCCCATATGAAATTCACCTCTCTCAAGATATCCTCTATATTTAAATGTTTGGTCCTAACATTGATGTTTCCTAATTTAAATCTTTTTAAAACAATGTTATAAGTTTTTTGTCCCAGAAATGATCTTCTGAGTCTCAAAGGCTCTTATAGAAAGATGTAGAGTGCTCCCCAAAACACTGGTCTACAATGAAAAAGCAGAGTTGGGCAGGAGAAATATTGGCTCCCACTGAAAATGAAACAGAAGCCTCAGATAATCACCAGAGAGCTTGTGAGCTCAACAGGCCTTTTATAGTTGTCCTATCAGAGACAAAAAAGGCTAGGCCTTTGTCCCCAAACTACACCTCCTACTGAATATACCTACCCTAGAAGGGCCAGGAGTTTGGGGAAAGCAGCTGAAAGCTTCCTTCCAGTAGAGGCAATACATGGAGACAGACACAGGTATAAGCATGTAGGGAAAATGAATGACTATGCCTAGAATGGGACCTATAACACGGACTGTAGCATCTACCTAATACAGAAATGGAAGCCTATCTGCCTAATCATCATCTGTTATGCGAATGTGGCCATGAGAGTTTCCACACCTGGATCAGATTGCCTTATTCTGAGATTCTGGAAAAGAATCCATTAGGTGCTCTCAAATCATGTGCACCATGACAGGTCTGTGAGGGCTCAGCTCTGGCTCCTCTGACTTTCTCTCTCCTACCACATTATTTCTACTTGAACATGCTCCAACAGTCCTCAAAAATATTCATCTTTACAGAGGCTTCTGATCACATTTGGAGCACAGTAAGTTTGCTTTTATTAGTTACTTAGGCATACAGAATAGTCATTTAACTGCTATTTAGAAATGTTGGTTCATTTTATTCATTTATTTATTCACTCATTCTTCATACATTTGAATACTAAGTCAATATTAGACTAAGGATTGAGTATTTAAAAAGTTCAAGAGATTGCAAAAGTTCTTAGCATAAGGATAAACAGCTGAATTTCACTTATGAAGAAAAGCACTTAGACAATATTGTAGATTGCTGTTCTCTGGCCTATGACCATCTTAATTAGAGCAGCTGTGATGAACGACACAAGACCCGCCCAAGATAAGGTCCATTGGCAGTCCTTTGTAAAAGTGGGAGGGAGGAAGGTCTACTGAAAGAGGACTCAATCTGTGCAATGGCTGTGAGGTTGTTATGCATCCTTGAGTGCAGATTTTTAGTGGTACAAATGTTTGGGACCACATATGCACCTCAAAGTAATATCTCACACATGCTACTTCAAGTAAGCAAATAATAAACTCTTTGTTTCACCATGTTAAACCTGAGTCAAATTATCTTCTTGGTCTGTTGTTAGTGGATACATAAATGAAGAGGCCTTGTTCATATTTCCCAAGCAAAAACCATGCAATATATGTATTATGGGCATTACTATGACTTGAATAAGTCGGGGCTATGGGCAATACCTCAGTGGATTCTGGAAAGGATGGGTTATTCACATACATGGAGGGCCCATGACATAAAGCAGCTAACACATGGAAGGAGATTAAACACCATCTGAACTCTTTGAGTGCAGCAGAGTCACCCATCATCTACTCTTCATCTGAGTAAGACCAGGTTTCACATGTGCATGATGTGGCGAAGAAGCATGTCTATGACCCACTTGAGTGGGATTACTCATGTCGACCTGCATAGCAATTAGCACACCATGAAACTCAAATGCATGACTGTATGTACAAAGCACATGATGTGTGTGACCTCAGGTCATAAATATTTAATAAAAAGCACACATCCCTATCATTTGCACATCTTTGGAAAGCATGAGTCCCCAATGGTTGTATCATTCCATTTTAACTTTTCCCGCTCAGAAGCCTCAAACCTTTAGGCTAGTCCCCAACAGGTAATGTAATTCTCTCAGTGGGTTTAGACTTCCAGGTTAAACAAAAATTATGATTCTGACTATACAAATAGAGCAGAGACAGTATCCCAAATAGATATGAGCATGAGATTTCTTTAAAACTATTCAACTATAAGATTGGAAAAATAGAAGAGAAAAATATCATATAAATAATAATTATCTGAATGTAGTGGCTAATGTTCTTTAATGTAGCTCCAGAAAAAATGTCACTGTAAGAAATGCTATTTCACTTCACTACTAACAAATCAGGTACTTAGTGGGCTGAGGGAGAGATGATTGGAACTGCTTTAAAGCCACGTTAACCAGAGAAACTGCAAAAATATTTATATTCTTATGAAGAAACGAAGGAATGCGTCTCATGGGTGTATTTAAGTACCCTCAATCTTTTGGATAAATGGTAATTCTAAACAAAAAATGGAAAGATGACCTTAGAATAATAATCGCAAGACCCAACTGGGATTAAGCTTCCCAATGTATGAAAAATCATTTGCAATATTTTCAGGGTGGAAATTTCTAAACTACATTATAGTTCATAGATTTTTATGATATGTCTCAAACCAAAATCACCCAAACACCCAACTCTGGGATGGCTTCTTTCCCATGAGGTAGGTCCTCCCATATGTAAAATTACTCACCCAGGCCTGCTCACTGTCTGTAATTCTGCTCAGTGTTTCTGTGGTGTTTGTCAGGAGAGGAAAACGAAAAGGAGAAAACCAATCCATTCATAGAGGTGTTTCATATAGAGCACGGGACTGGGAAAGCAAAACAAGTTCTGGCCCAGTGAGGGCTTTCCAGTTCTCTCTCCATTCTTCTTTAAGAGAGCTCATACAAAGGCAATGTGGAAAATTCCTCAGGATAAATGTTAGGTCTGCACCTGAAAGCCACCCACTGGCTGACTACGCTTCATCCTCTGTCATTGCTAGTATATGTTACATGGAAAATGGAGATCTAGAAAGGACCTGACGTGGGAGCCATTCTCTTTTCAAACATCCAGAAAAGTCTTTGAGTGTCCATTTGAGTCACTGTGAGTGGCATTAATATTTATTTGACTAGATGATTTTAGGATGAATTAGTTCCTTGAGAGGCTAAGTCAATGAAAGTCAACAAGCAAGTAAATGTGCAAAAAGTTGCATGAGATGTCTTTGAATGACAGGCCCCTTTCCATTAAAAGACATATAGCAAAGAGGTAGATTCTATATTTAAAAGGCCAAAGGATCACAATATTCCAGGCTTATTTCTCTTGATCCACGGGTCTTTGACTGTCGGCAGACTGAATAAATTCCTGATAAAATAATCTCCAATCATACATGCATTTACAGAGCTATTGTGTCATAAGGAGAGGAATCCTCATTAATATCGTCATTTGATTGGGCAAGCACATAGTCATGTGAGGTATGGAGCTTCCAACATTTTGATAAGTAGAAGAGCAAAGTCCTTTGCTGCCCATGAAAAGATCCCAAGTCTTTCTACTTTGCATCTATATTAACATGAGAAAATTGAATTAATTTAGTCTAATAGCATTATGCCAGTAACAAAGTAATTCTTTGAAACAACTGTGTAGATTAATTAACAGACAGAATTGGTGAGACAAAATGAATGGTTCAATGGCTTTGTGTCAAAAATCTCTTTGACCAGGTTCAGGAGACAGGCAGAGCTCATCACATGCCAGTCCCTAAAATCCCTGTGATCATGAACAGATTTCAGCAAATTCATGACAGGTGCCAAGTGTTTCCTGGCTGTTTCAGGCATCTCAAAGTCCACACCCAATGAGCTTTAGTGCTCATGAGAACCAGGTAATTTGGGGGGGTTGAATGGAAGTCACCAAGGAGTAGTCTGTCAACTCGCCTAAGAAATGTAAAAGAGTCTCTTACTCTGGCAGTGTCACGGTGTCTCTTATTTATGCTACTCTATGGGAGAGTGAGAGGAGCAGCCAGAGCTGTATGCAGTAGCAGTTCTCCAGCTGCTCATGCAGTTAATATAGCTGTAGAAGAGACATGATTTACACAGGAAGGCTTTTGCTCAACACTAGAACACGTGTCCAAAACCCACTCATTCTCCTGGACTCATAGTGTGCACACACCTCATTGTGCTCTGGTGACAGTGGGTAGTTGCTAGTTAACATTGGCACAGAAATTGCACTATGCCAAGATGTTTTTTATCATACCTATAGACCTATACCCACTATAATATAAATGGGAAGAGCTCGGTTACTGAAAAAGATAACAGACTTCCATGTATGTAACAGGCAGGACTGGTACTTCACATCAAAGAAAGGCTCCCTGCGGCTTGCTAGTGAGGACAGTTGATTGAGGCACTACATTGGAAAGCATGCACAGATTATTTCCAGGATCAACAGACATGTTCTGCAGGAAAGGATAATCACTGAAACAGATTTTCACAGCAAAGGAATGAGGCAGGACTCAGCTTGGAGCTTTTTGCCCCCTTGCAAGGGAGAAAGATAGGTATGTTATTTTTCCCTATTTTTCATGGTCTGCTGCTGAGCAGAGAGAGTGGGCCTTATAAGCTCACACGTACCTGATAGGGACCCTGGTTGCAGCCGCAGTAGCTGCTCTCCATGGTATAGCTTCTGGAAACCCCCATCTCTCTCCACACCACTACTCGGGCAGTGGAAGCTCGTGATTTTTCCACCAGAAAGCTGCAGCTGTTCATGGTGAATGCTGGTGCTAGCTTGTCCAGGATTTTAGGAAGTGTCTAAAATGAAGAGAATAAAATCAAATCATGATAAAGTATGGGTGATTAGGAATAGTCATCAATTAAAAAAATGCTTTGCAACATTTTTTTAAATATCACCATGTATTAAACCATGTTTATGTTACTCTGAATCCCTAATTCAAATAAATGGAAATGAACATTTTTTAATCAAAAAAAAATGTTTGTAGATCAAAACAGTGAAACTTGGAAAATATGATAAATAATTAAAAACCCACAACTATGAGATGGTCAGAATGGGATTGAAAAACCAGCCTGGTCTACTCCAACACTATGAATTTGGCCTCTCCTTTTCTGCATCACTGTACACACAACTTCATGGATTGCTGAGTTGTGCCAGTGGGGAACTATACCTGTCAGAGACCTGTAATTTCTAGTGATCATATCCAGCTTCATGGAGGACTGTACCACTGATGGTCCTAAGCAGATGCACATCTAAAGTTCTCTCGTTTCCTGTGAGTATGTAATTGCCCAAGTGAACCCTTCATCATGTCCTCTGCCATAAATCTGAAGCTGGATCAATTATAAAAGTTCTAAAACTCCATCCTCCCCGACTTCATATGTCCCATCTAGGGCTAAGAGTGTTTTATTTATGACCTTTTAATCTCCATTTAGAATGCATGTATAATTTTTTACTACTCCAATTGCCTGAGTGAGGGTCCTAGCCAATCAGATCTACCTCCAAGGGAAGGTTGTCCTGGAGATGACAGGACACACTGTCTTTGTATCAACAGAACCACTAAACATCAATGGTCCCAGCCTTTAGCAGCATGCAAAGTACCATTCACTTCAGTACTAACTGAATATGTATAAAATAGTATATGGTGTAAAATCATGTACACTATACAACAAATAGGAAAAGTTCAGGCTTTAAGTCAAATTATAAGGAATAATTTATAAGTTCTTCTGGTAGAAATGCAGTTTGGGTCATTTCTAGAACACTCAGCAAATCATCCTCTCTCTAGTGGTTTTTGTTCTTATAAGTAATATAATTTAATCATATAATTATCACTAAAAGCATGTGTTTTATAAGTATATTTCCATAATTAATTGTTTGACTTATTATGATCTCTGAGTTCTCACATAGCTTCCTGGCCTAGAGGTCACTGTAATTTGAGTTTCAACAATTGTCTCTAATTGGTTCGTTCACATCCACACTCTCATGTCTCTCTCGGGTGAGCTTTCACTTCATTTCTTTCTTTAGACTGTTCACAAAAATAATAATTAAAAATTTTAATTATCACGTGTGTGAGTTCTTTAGTTTACATTTCCTCTTTATCATGGAAGTTCCATGATGGCAGAAATGGGTCTTAGAGGAAAATCCCTGTACAGTGAGAAAGGATGCTCACACACAACACGTCATGATATTAGTGGCTGAAATAGATAGAATCTACTAATAGAGACGGTTATAAGAATGAATAAGAATGCATGGGTATATTGTCACTACAAAATAGATAAGGAATATTTTGAAATCGTTTTAATAGTAGTGCTTTACTTTGTTACAAAAGGTTCACTCTTATTTAAACAGTAACTCATTGTATTATAGAGCTATTTATGTATATTTTTATAATTAAAATGACTATTTTTTTGTAAAAGGGGGGCATTTAGTTCCGTGCAAAACCAGGAAAATGATGCAGAGAGATCCCACAGAACTCCACACCCTTGCATAACATCTGAATTAAAAGTAGTCTACTTGTTTTGATTGGTAAACTCATATTGAAACATTATTTTCAACAGATAGAGTTGATATTAGGATTCTCTATTGAAAACATACATTGAAAAGGTTTAGAAAGTAGGTTCTGTGAGAGTTATTTAGCATTATAGTATCAGCATAGAATGTCACTGCCATAACAAATGCTTTTGCTTTACCCACCATCGTCCTTTTGCCCTAAACCCTTGAAAACAAATGATATCTGGCTGTCTTCAAAGTTCTGTCTTATCCAGAATGGTAGTGATTGTAACCAAGCTAACTCTCCAGATTGATTTTTGACACTTAGTAATACCCACTTAAAATCACCTCATGTTGTTCTATTCATATTCAATTTTTACCCTATTATTCAATATTATTTTATTATTAATCTTCTGATTATACAAATATAGATACCATAAATAAAGCTAATATAAATATCCATGTAGAGGCTGGTTTTTGTGGAGATCTAAGGTTTCAGTTTCTTTAGGGTAAATAAATACTCAAGCCAGCAGTACTGGACTCAATAGAAATAATATATCTAAGAAGCCAACAGTCCTATTCCAAAGTGGTTATACCATTTGGGATTTCTACCAACAGGGAACAAGGATATCTGTGGCTCCAAGTCCTTCCCGAAATTTGATGTAAACATCCCAGATTTTGGTCATCCTTACAGGTTGTTAAGGTGATCATGTTTTTATTCTTGTGTTTCCTGAGACATATAACAGAGATCATTACTTCTTGTGTGTTTTGGTTACTTGTGTATCATCTTCAGTAAATGTTTTCATTTCTCTATTTTTTTAAATCTGGATTTACCCTCTCCTTTCTTAAGTTTAGAATGGCTTTATATGTCCTGATATCTTACACAAGTACTATTCTTCATGACAATACATAATAAGGCTTTGCCATATGTATTTTGCAATAATTTTCTTTACTGTTTTCTTCCATTTTTATCTTCTTTTTTTTTTGTTTTTTTTTTTTGGGGGGGGGTTGTTTTGGTTTTGTGTGTGTGTGTGTGTGTTTGAGACATGGTTTCTCTGTCTAGCCCTGGCTGTCCTGGAACTCACTTTGTAGATCAGGCTGGCCTCGAACTCAGAAATCCACCTGCCTCTGCCTCCAGAGTGCTGGGATTAAAGGTGTGCGCCACCATGCCCGGCCATTTTTATCTTCTTAACAGTATTTTTTTCTCAGAGCAGAAGATAGATGTTTTTATGGATCTAAACTTTATTAATCAATTATTCCTCTTAAGGGTCATGCTGCTGGTGTGATATCTAAAAGGCTGTGGTGGCAGGGAGTAGCACAATGCCCAAGTCTGTGGTCAAGTCCACTGTCCTTATCATATAAATAGTCGCCTGCTGTTATCTTCTAGAAATATGTTACACTCCTTTTGTTTTACACTTTTGTCTATATGGTTGTTTGAATGAGAATGGCCTCATAGGCTCACATACTTGAATGTTTAGTTACCAAGCAGTGGCCATGTTTGAGAAAAATTAGGATTAAGGAGTGTGGCCTTGTTGGAGTTCCTGTGCCCGTTGGAGAAAGTGTGTCACTGGGAGGTGGGTGGTGAAGTGTCAAAAGCATACACCAGGACAGTTTTCTTTATCTCCTCCTCCCCTTCTCCTTCCCCTCCCCCTTTCTCTCTCCTCCTCCCCTCCCCCTCCCCCTTCTCCCTCCCCCCCTCCCTCTCCATCTTTCTCTCCTTCTTCGTCCCCCTCTCCCAGATTACTGCCTATGGATCAGATGTAAAGCTTGCAGCTTCTGTTTCAGTCCTGTGCTTGTTTACTGCCACAGTTCCCGCTCTGAAGACTATGGATCCAACCTCTCAAAGTGTAACAAGCCCCCAATTAAATAGTTTCTTCTAAGGATTTCTTTGGTTATGGCTACTCTTCACACCAATTGAACATTAACTGGGACAGTCATTGATCTATTTTGAATTAATTCTGTGAGAGATATACATTTATGCCTAGATTATTTCGCTTTTGCCTACAGATCTCCATTCTTTTCCAGATCCATTTGTGGAAAAAAAAAAACTTATCTTTGCCATATTATCTTTACTTGTCTATCAAGGATGAGTAACTATATTTATGAGAGTCTGTTTCTTGATACTTTAAACTCCTATGCCATACTCATCTAATTTTTATCATTGTCTCGTATTCTATTTGTGGTAAAGCTTGAAGTGAGAGAGTGACAGAATTCCAACTGTCTTACTCCCTTGTGCTACTAGGCAGCTCTGGAGCACCTGCCTCTCCATTCTGTTACAAGATCATTTCCATGTACTTTGATTGAAAATGCATTAAATATATATTTAAAGATGGAGAGAACTGAAATTATGACATTATATATCTATAAAGGTGAATATTTACCTACTCTCTAAGTTTTTATTGATTTTGTTTATCATTTTTCTCTTTTTATAGAGCTTATAAATGTTGTGATGTTGTGTCAAATTCACATATGGGTATTTTATCAAGTGCAGTAGTAATGTAAGTGTTACTAGTGGTGTGTGTGTGTGTGTGTGTGTGTGTGTGTGTGTGTGTGTGTGTGTTGAGAAAAAATCTTATTCTGTATACCAGGCCAGTCTAGAACTCCCTATGTAGACCACACTGGTCTCAAGCTCACAGCATCTCTCCTACACTAGCCTCCTGAGAGCAGAGATGACAGACACATACTGCTTCCACTATCTACTATTGGGTATTTAAATCTCAAATTCACTTGCTGAATTCTAACTTATAGGAAAGCAAAAGAACAGCACCCTTTTATGTTGCAACCTTTCTACCAACACTTACTCAATCAGCATGCTTTTATTTTCATTCCCTGTCTTGTTGCACTGCTAAAATTTTCAGCATGGTGCTGAAGTGTAGCAGGGAGAGAGAACATTCTTTCAGGGCTTCTTTTTCTTGATTGAGTGAGAAACTTTCTGTTACAGAGCATGAAAGATGCATGTTAGCTATGCAGATTTTGTAAAATATTCTTTGTCAAGTTGAGAACAGGGACTTTGGGTATGGAGAAAAGGATATTGAATCTTGTCAAATATTTTATCTGAATATACTAAACTCTCATATGATTTTTCCTCCTAGTCTTTTGATATGATGATTTATACAACTTAATTTTCTAATGATGAACTATTTATGACCAAAGAAAATTTTACATGGTCATGGTGTATAATTATATATACAATTATACTTGATTTTCTAACATTTTCTTCAGGAATTTAGAAAGTTTTTTCTGTGAGAATTACTTGATTTTTTTATTCTTATATTTTTGCCTGGCCTTATAGAATTAATTGAAAATCTTTTCCCAGTTTTGATTTTCAGAAAGCAATTATAGAAACTTGAACAATTTCTGCATAAAATATATTGTAAAATTCACTACTGAACTCATCTGGGTCTAACTCTATTTATTTAAGTGGATTATGAATTATTCATTATCACTTAAACATCATTAATATATAGGCCTGTTCAGAGGATCTATTTCAAATCAGTGAACACTGGAAGTTTGTGTTTTTCAAGGAATTGACATTTCATCTGGATGATCGAATTTAAGAATAAAAAGATTTTCACAGTATTCCATTCTTCTCTATTAAATGCACACAGAACTTCTACGTTCAGTCTTCCATTTCTGATATTAGTAATTTGTCCTCTGGTTTTCTTTCTACTTGGTCTCAACACAAATTTGACAGTCTTGTGGATGTTTCCAAGATTCATCTTTTGGTTTCTTTGAGTTCATCTTTTAATTTTGTTTTCAGTTTTTATAATTTATGTTCTATTATTTTATATAAATCAAAATCACATCTATTAAATGTATACAACATGATTTATCTTCTCTGAGTTACCTACTTTGTGTTTTCTTTGCATTTTATTTGCCATTTTCCTTCTTTCCTCAGATATTTCAGGACTCTCTTCTTTTAATTATGTATACACCCAGTGCAATACAGATTCATCTATGTGTAGATTTTTTTAAAAGTGTCATTTTTATTGTGTTCAAGTATTTTTAATGTCTATTGGAATTTCTCCTCTCATGCCTCTTTTATAAAATGTTATTATTCTCCTTGTGTTTGAAATTTTATAATCTTTCTATTGATGGATAGATTAATTTTGTTATGTCTAGGTGCACACTTTGTGATATCTTTCTTCACTATATTTGTACTAATTTGTTGATTGGTACTATGTATCCCTTAAATTATTATATTATTTTAATATTTTCTGTGCATTCATATTTTGTCACATGTATTTCCACATTCCACATACATGCAATTCCCTCATGATCAGAAAGAAAAATCCTCTGTGCCTGAAGTTATAAAGACTTATAAACCATAATATGGATGTTGGGAATCAAACTCAGCTTCTCTAGAAGAGCAGGCAGTATTCTTAACCAGTAAGTCATCTCTAGAACTTTTCATAAAATGTATCTTGATCACATCCACACTTTACCCTCAAGTCCTCTCAGATCCACCCCCTCTTCCCTACCAGTCTCCTCAACATGGGAATTTTTCTTTTTTCTTAAAAATATTGTCTTAGTAGTCAATGTCCTGGTGGTCTGACTCTTACAATGGTTCCACAACTTCTTTCTTATGCTGTATAAACTTTAAGTGTAGTGTTTGTGCTGTCATATTAACTGGGGACAGGCATTCCAAAGTCAGTTTATCTGTACATCGTGACTAGCTGTTACTTTCTATAATGTACTCTGTCTACTGCGGAAAAAAAGCTTCTTTGATGAGAAATGAGAGCTACATTCATCTGTGAGTATAAAGATAAGTGCTTAGAAGGCATCTAGAGATTTATATTAGCTTAGAAGAGGCAGTAGTAGATCCTTCTCTAGGTTCCATAGCCTCTCCATTCATGGGTAGTTTGCTAAGTTTATAATGCCTGTCATGAATTTCCTCCTAATAAGTGGTCCAAGTGTGTTTTCTAGCATGCAAAGTGGTAAGTGTTGGTGATTGTTTAATGTGAGCATAAAAACTGTCTTTTCTATGATTTTTGGTAAAGTCCTCTATAAAAATATATTCCATATGTTAATTGATGGGTTCTATTTTTTTTCTGCTACATCTGACTACTGTTGTGCAACATACAGATATAAATTCAGATGCATATTTTCAAGTCTCATGCACTTGGTCTCATTTTCTATATGTGTCTTATGTGATTAAGCACATACATGTTGCATGGTTTTAGAAATTTTTATTCCTTTATCATTAATGTTTGCTATTCTTTATTGATAATAGTTTTCATCCTTTGAAATATCCTGAACTTGTTATTA
Organism: Mus minutoides; assembly: GCA_902729485.2. NCBI lineage: Eukaryota > Metazoa > Chordata > Mammalia > Rodentia > Muridae > Mus > Mus minutoides. The sequence goes on from LR753313.1 coordinate 2,851,135, forward strand.
ACTACTGTTTTGTTTTGATTGCTGCCAGCAGATTAGAGCAAATATTTTATATCATTTTTCTCCACTTTTTTAGTATAGTGGATCTTTTCCCTTTGTCTTAGGATTGTCTCTGAGTATACAACATACACTTGCTACTGACACAAACACACTAGTAAGAAGTAGGCTGATATTTCAAAAATAGTATCAGTTCTTTAATCACTATTCTTTCTCTGCCCCTTGTGTCATCCATGTCATTCTCTTCACATATAGGCAAGCATGTTTGTATATGCTCAGATTATCAAGTACAGTCTTGCTATTATTGTCTTTTAATACTTGCCAATATGTTACATTAATAAAGAGATAGTAAAAGACTTCATTTCACTGTTACCTCTCTGTTCTCAGTGCCCTTTCTGTCTTTATATAAATCCAGTATATGACCCATGTTATTTCCCCTCCTTCCAAAAGCTCTTTTTAACACTCTTTGGAACCAGTACACATTTCTTCAATATCTGTTTGCCTTTACTTTTGAAACATATTTTTACAAGGTAAAGAATTCTAGTCTAGTGTGGTTCAGGAATGAATACCTTAAATATTTTATTTCTCCATCTTTATTGTTTGAAAGATTTCTGAAATAGATAGATAGATAGATAGATAGATAGATAGATAGATAGATAGATAGATAGATA
>LR753313.1:2851899-2874399 GCA_902729485.2 Mus minutoides
GTCAAATTAATTTCATGTTTCCTGGGACTCTTAACAAGCTCTGACTTCTTCACTGAAGCCCATGGACCGAAGATTTCTAAGGTGAAATGAGGGATCATCCCACTTGTATTACCGTAGCTGCAGCTTATCCATTCATTAAAACTTGTCCTAAAACTTTCATTTATAGAAAATTTTCATTCAGTCTCTTTATTTCTCTTTTTTATCTTTCATACATACATCTGTGTCTGGGAGAAAAGGCAATGATGGCCTGAAAGTTGTTTGTTTTGCTAATGGGCAGAAAAAAGATTGGTTCAAAAATCTCAAGTGGACCATTATCATTCCACCAAAATATAAAGAGATTTAAATAAGATGTAATATTTGTATAGATGTATGTATAGACAACCCCCATGTGCATAGACAACCCATACATTTCAATGTTACGTTTGAGCATTAGAAACCTGCCTTGTACAACCTCAACTAAGGAGGACATGTTGATTTGGATTCAGTTATTTTTGTTTTAAGACATAGTTCAGAAACCCAAACTATAATTTATTTCATTTGATCTCTGATTATAAGTTTTTTGTAATTATGCTGTAGATATTTATTTACCCTCCAGTCATTGCTCCTCCCTCAGTCCCTCCTCCTCTTTGCCTCTGAAGAGGTGCTCCCACACCCCACCTGGCCTCCCCCTTCCCTGGGACCTCATGTCTCTCAAGGATTAAGCACATCTCCCACTGAGGCCAGACCAGGTAGACCTCTGCTGCATATGTGCCAGGGGCCTCAGACCAGCTCTTATATGCTCCTGGTTGGTGGCTCAGTCTCTGGGAGCTCCCTACATACTATGGGGTTGTTCTCTTTTTCAGCTTCTTCAGTCCTTACTAATTCAACTGTAGGGATCTCCTACCTCAGTCAAATGGTTGAGTGTAAGTATTTGCTTCTGACTCAGTCAGATGTTGGTAGGGCCTCTTTGAGGACAGCCATGCCAGGCTCCCATCTGTAAGCCCATCCTAGCATAATAGTGTCAGGCCTTGGTGCCCCCACCCCCCAACACACACCCCACCAACCTCCCATCATGAGATGGATCCCAAGATGGGTTGGTCATTGGACTTCCTTTACTTCAGTCTCTTGTTCATTTTAGTCCCTGCAGTTCTTTTAGACAACAATAATTCTGGGTCAGGAATTTTGACTGTGACTTAGTAGCCATGTCCCTCCACTTGAGGCCCTGTCTATCTATTGGAGGTGGACTCTTTGAGTTCCCTTTACCCAATATTGGACATTTTTGCTAACATCACCCCTAATGAGTCCTGAGAGTATCTCATATCCTGTGTCTCTGGTACTTTCTAGAGGGTCCCCCAACTCTTACTCCCTGAGATTTCTTATTTCCATTTATGCTCTCAGACTTCTAGGCTTCTCTCCTGTCCTCTCTCCCCATATCTGATCCTGTTCCCCCTTTCTCATCCTCCTCCTCTCTTCCACCCAGGTCTCTCTCTCTCTCTCTCTCTCTCTCTCTCTCTCTCTCTCTCTCTCTCTCTCTGCCTCCTGTGATTATTGATTATTTTCTTCCCCCATTTAAGTGCAACTGAAGCATCCTCACTTGGGCATTTCTACTTGTTATACTTCTTTGGTTGGTTGGTTGGTTTGTTTGTTTGTTTGTTTGTTTGTTTGTTTGTTTTGAGACATGGTTTCTCTGTGTAGCACTGGCTGTCCTGGAACTCACTTTGTAGACCAGGCTGGACTCCAACTCAGAATTCTGCCTGCCTCTGCCTCCCGAGTGCTGGGATTAAAGGTGTGTGACACCATGCCTGGCTTTGTTACACTTCTTAAGGTCTGTATGTTATATCTTAGGTATTCTGTACTTTTTAGCTAATATCCTCTTATCAGTAATACCATGCATTCCTTTTGGGTCTACCTCACACCAATCTCTTTCTAAACCACCCAACACTTCAAAATTTAAAGAATTACACCCTCAAAGTTATAGTCAGAATTCTTTAGATAGAATGTGTGTCAGAGCTCATTTCTAGATTGGAGCCCTGTGAATAACTTTGCAAAACCCAAATGTACTCTTCCCTTTGGGGTCAATCATGTAGCGAGAATTTAGTAGTAGACAAGTAGAACCATGGGTATTTATGATTACTGTTGTACTATTCAAAACATAGTTTGCTGCTAATGAAGTTTGAAAAAGAGAAATAACATTGCCTAGCCCCAGCCTTCCAAGATTAATAAATATTTAAAACCTCTCTTACATTGATGTATGTCTCTTCTTTAACCAAGGCAATACATTGTTTTTCCGGCTCCAAATAAGAATTTATTCTTGCTTTAAACATCTCTTGAATTCCAAGCTATAGAGTCATTTGACTTATTATTTAGTTTCTCTACAACACAGCATACCCTTTAAAAAACAGGGTCTTGTGAGTCAGAATTTTAGACTCTGTATTCCAAATCCTAGCACTTATTGTACAACCTGTCACAATACAATTAATTTCTGTGTTTCTTTTCACTTGTATGTGAAACTAGACGTTACTATAAGTACTCATTCACTAACAAATATTTTAAAGCACTGTCTAATGATGCATACTGGTATAGCACAAAGTATAGCTGGAAATATCAAGTATATTACTATATTAAGGCTTGTAGAGAATTACATTGGTGCTTGACATTGGCACTGTGGGAGGAGTACGAATTTTTCTTGTCTCTAATAACTCCCAAGAAGTAGAAATCTATGAAGAGAATCAATGGCTGAAAATGTCACAAAAAGGGATTTTACGCTTAACAGTGGTGCACAAAGCTAACATTCAGTTCATCTCAACTCAGTACTCCATCATTCACCTGGACATGCAGGTTCTTTCACACGCAACTTTTAATCATTACAGAATTTCTGGCTTCTATTTCTTCCAAGTTTTCTAGAAATCACATTTGAACTAAAAGTTTTCTCATGAGATGTTTTTCTAGATGTAAGGTCCTAACACAGATCATTATATTTACACCTCAAAAAAAAAAAAAAAAAAAAGTCTATGGAAGTCACCCAGGATAATCTAATCAATCCTGTACCAAAGAGAAACAGTCAGTCCTGTACATATTACCTCATGATTAGTCCTTCTATTCTTGTACTTAGTTTTTATTTTAAATTTTTGTTCATCTGTCTGTGTGCCTATAATTTGATGGAAGAAGAAAGTTAGTCCTCATTCATCAGTGTTACACAAATACCCAGCACTCTGCTTAACAGCTGGTGCATAATCAATAAATGTGATTTTGAAAATATACATCAGCTTCATGAAGGTATGTATAACAGCCTAAAGCTTTTTAGCAAATGTATACAGTTTGTAATAATTGCCACAATTAAGCTTTAGAGCTCATGGCTTTAGCCATTTTCTTCCTCCTGCTCATTTGTGTCCACACCCTGCCTTGGGCAATCACTGAAACAGTTTTCAACAGTTTTACTATCTTCAGAAATTTTACATAAATTAATCATAGTATTTTTTTCTGACTTCTTTCATTGGGTTGAGTATTTTTAAGGTTCATTTCTATTGTTTGTGTCAATAGTTTGCTGTTTTAAAGCTGGATTAGGTCTCTCAGCCCAGTGGAGGAGGCTAGGGCCATTTGTGTGCTCTCCACAACCCAGGACATTAGGATCACCTCAGGGTTACAGGTGAGTGGAGCACAGTGTTGGCTTTGGGAACTGCAGAGGGTTTGGTGTCAGCAGCAGTGGAAACAAAGGAACTCCTCACAACTGGAGGCTAGACTCTCTTCCAGCCAGGGCCACCCATGCCATCCTCCTTCTAAGCCCAGTGGAAGTGGCTGGGGCCACTTGTGTGCTCTCCACACCCCAGGACCTTGGGATCACCTCAGGATTACAGAAGAGAGGCAGCCTTCTGGGAGAGTTCTGACCCTAGAACTCAGGAAGTGGATCAGAGCTCCAGTCTGCTAGACACCAGACTTGCAAGAGAAGAGTTTGCCTGCAGAGAGTGCTCTGATCACTGGATCTCCGGGGAGAGTTGGTCTACCAGAAGTGCTGTCAGAGGCTAACAGAATCACAGGAGGAACAAACTCAAGCCAGTGACAGCTTGGACATTAACATCAGAAATCTCCAGATGGCAAGAGGCAAACTTAAGAATCTCACTAACAGAAACCAAGAACAATGGGCATCATCAGAACCCAGTACGCCCACTGCAACGAGTCCTGGATACCCCAACACGCCCGAAAAGCAAGCCGCAGATTTTAAATCATATCTCATCATGATGGTAGAAGATTATAAGAAGGACATTAATAACACACTTAAAGAAATACAGGAGAACAATGCTAAACAGGCAGAAGCCCTTAAAGAAGAAAAACAAAAATTCTTCAAGGAACTACAGTAGAACACTGCTAAACAGGTAGAAGCTCTTAAAGAGGAAACGCAAAAATCCCTCAAGGAATCACAAGAGAACAATGCTAAACAAGTAGAAGCCCTTAAAGAGCTACAGGCAAACACTGCTAAAGAGGTAGAAGAAACTCAAAAATTCCTTACAGAACTACAGGAAAACAAAACCAAACAGGTGATGGAATTGAAGAAAACCATTCAAGATATAAAAATGGAAGGGGAAACACTGAAGGAAACCCAAAGAGAGACAACTTTGGAGATAGAAACACTAGGAAAGAAATCAGGAACCATAGATGTGAGCATCAGCAACAGAATACAAGAGATGGAAGAGAGAATCTCAGGTGCAAAAGATTCCATAGAGATCATGGATACAACAATCAAAGAAAACGCAAAATGCAAAAAGATCCTAACTCAAAACATCCAAGAAATCCAGGACAAAATGAGAAGACCAAATCTACAGATAATAGGAGTAGATGAGAATGAAGATTCTCAACTTATAGGGCCAGCAAATATCTTCAACAAAATCATAGAAGAAAACTTCCCATACCTAAAGAAAGAGATGCCCATGAACATACAAGAAGCCTACAGAACTCCAAACAGACTGGACCAGAAAAGAAATTCCTCCTGACACATAATAATCAGAACAAGAAATGCACTAAATAAAGACAGAATATTGAAAGCAGTAAGGGAAAAAGTTCAAGTAACATATAAAGACAGGCCTATTAGAATCACTCCAGATTTCTCTCCAGAGAATATGAAAGCCAGAAGATCCTGGACAGATGTTATACAGACACTAAAAGAACACAAATGCCAGTCCAAAATACTATACCCAGCAAAACTGTCAATTACCATAGATGGAGAAACCAAAGTTTTCCATGACAAAAATAAATTCACACAATATCTTTCCATGAATCCAGCCCTTCAAAGGATAATAACTGGAAAACACCAACTCAAAGATGGAAACTACACCCTAGAAAAAATAAGAAAGTAATCCCTTAACAAAAATAAAAGAAGAAAGCCACAAGAGCAGACTCCTATCTTTAACATCAAAAATGACAGGAAGTCACACTAACTTTTCTTTCATTTCTCTTAACATCAATGGACTCAATTCCCCAATAATAAGACATAGACTAACAGACTGGGTACACACAAAAGACCCAACATTTTGCTGCTTACAAGAAACCCACCTCAGAGACAAAGACAGAAACTACCTCACAGTAAAAGGCTGGAAAATAATTTTTCAAGCAAATGGCTTGAAGAATAAAGCAGGAGTAGCCATTATAATATCGAATAAAATTGAATTCCAACCCAAAGTTATAAAAAAAAAAACCAAGGAGAGGCACTTCATACTCATCAAAGGTAAAATCCACCAAAATGAACTCTCAATTCTAAATATCTATGCTCCAAATGTAAGGGCAGCTACATTCATTAAAGAAACTTTAGTAAGGCTCAAAGCACACATTGCACCTCACACAATAATAGTGGGAGACTTCAACACCCCACTTTCACCAATGGACAGATCCTGGAAATAGAAACTAAGCAAAGACACATGGAAACTAACAGAAGTTATGAAACAAATGGATTTAACAGATATCTATAGAACATTTTATCTTAAAACAAAAGGATACACCTTCTTCTCAGCACCTCATGGTACCTCCTCCAAAATTGACCATATAATTGTTCACAAAACAGGCCTTAACAGATCCAAAAATATTGAAATTATCCCATGCATCCTAACAGATCACCACAGACTAAGGCTGATCTTCAATAACAGCAGAAATAATAGAAAGCCAACATTCATGTGGAAACTGAACAACACTCTACTCAATGATACCTCGGTCAAGGAAGAAAGAAAGAAAGAAATTAAAGACTTTTTAGAGTTTAATGAAAATGAAGCCACAACGTACCCAAACTTATGGGACACAATGAAAGCAGTCCTAAGAGGAAAACTCATAGCCCTGAGTGCCTCCAAAAAGAAGCTAGAGAGAGCATATAGTAGCAGTCTGACAGCACACCTAGAGACTCTAGAATGAAATGAAGCAAATTCACCCAAGAGGAGTAGACAGCAAGAAATAATCAAACTCAGAGATGAAATCAACCAAATGGAAACAAAAAGAACTATTCAAAGAATGAACCAAACCAGGAGCTGTTTCTTTTGAGAAAATCAACAAGATAGATAAACCCTTAGCCAAACTAACTAGAGGGCAGAGGGACAGTATCCGAATTAACAAAATAAGAAATGAAAAAATGAGACTTTAACAACAGATTCTGAGGAAATCCAAAACATCATCAGATCCTACTACAAAAACCTATACTCAACAAAACTGGAAAACCTGCATGAAATGGACAACTTCCTAGACAGATACCAGGTAACAAAATTAAATCAGGATCAGATTAACAATCTTAACAGTCCCATTTCCCCTAAAGAAATAGAAGCAGTCATTAATAGTGTCCCAACCAAAAAGGCCCAGGACCAGATGGGTTTAGTGCAGAGTTCTATCAGACCTTCAAAGAAGACCTAATTCCAACTCTTCTCAAGCTATTCCACAAAATAGAAACAGAAGGTACTCTACCCAATTCATTCTACAAAGCCACAATTATTCTGATACCTAAACCATACAAAAATCCAACTAAAAAAGAGAACTTTAGACCAATATCCCTTATGAATATTGATGCAAAAATACTCAATAAAATCCTCGCAAACTGAATCCACGAATACATCAAAACGATCATCCATCATGACCAAGAAGGCTTCATCCCAGGGATGCAGGGATGGTTTAATATATGGAAATAACGTAATCCACTATATAAACAAACTCAAAGACAAAAAACACATGATCATCTCATTAGATGCTGAGAAAGCATTTGACAAAATCCAAGACCCCTTCATGATAAAAGTCTTAGGAAGATCAGGAATTCAAGACCCATACCTAAACATAATAAAAGCAATCTACAGCAAACCAGTAACCTGCATCAAATTTAATGGAGAGAAGCTGGAAGCAATCCCACTAAAATCAGGGACTAGACAAGGCTGCCCACTTTCTCCCTACCTATTCAATCTAGTACTTGAAGTCCTAGCCAGAGCAATTCGACAATGAAAGGAGATCAAGGGGATACGAATTGGAAAGGAAGAAGTCAAAATATCACTATTTGCAGATGATATGATAGTATATATAAGTGACCCTAAGGATTTCACCGGAGAACTCCTAAACCTGATAAACAGCTTCAGCGCAGTAGCTGGATATAAAATTACCTCAAACAAATCAGTGGCCTTTCTCTACACAAAAGATAAACAGGATGAGAAAGAAATTAGGGAAACAACACCCTTCACAATAGTCACAAATAATATAAAATACCTTGGTGTGACTTTAACTAAGGAAGTGAAAGATCTGTATGACAAGAACTTCAAGTCTCTGAAGAAAGAAATTGAAGAAGATCTCAGAAGATGGAAAGATCTCCCATGCTCATGGGTTGGCAGGATTAATATAGTCAAAATGGCTATCCTGCTGAAAGCAATCTACAGATTCAATGCAATCCCCATCAAAATTCCAACTCAATTCTTCACTGAGTTAGAAAGGGCAATTTGCCAATTCATCTGGAATAACAAAAACCCTAGGATAGCAAAAACTATTCTCAACAATGAAAGAACCTTTGGTGGAATCACCATGCCTGACATTAAGCTGTATTACAGAGCAATTGTGAAAAAAATCTGCATGGTACTGGTTTAACAACAGACAGGTAGACCAATGGAATAGAACTGAAGACCCAGAAATGAACCCACACACCTTTGGTCACCTTATCTTTGACAAGGGAGCTAAAACTAACCAGTGGAAAAAAGACAGCATTTTCAACAAATGGTGCTGGCACAACTGGAGGTCAACATGTAGAAGACTGCGAATTGATCCATTCCTATCTCCTTGTACAAAGCTCAAGTCTAAGTGGATCAAAGACCTCCACATTAAACCAGAGATACTGAAATTCATAGGGGAGGAAGTGGGGAAAACCCTTGAGGATATGGGCACAGGGCTAAAATTCCTAAACATAACACCAATGGCCTGTGCTGTAAGATCGCAAATCGACAAATGGGACCTTATAAAATTGCAAAGCTTCTGTAGAGCAAAAGATACTGTCAATAAGACAAAAAGGCCACCAATGGATTGGGAAAGAATTTTTACCACTCTTAAATCTGATAAGAGGCTAATATTCAATATTTACAAAGAGCTCAAGAAGCTGAACTCCAGAAATTCAAATAACCCCATTAAAAATGGGGTACAGAGCTAAACAAAGAATTCTCAATTGAAGAATGCCAAAGGGCTGAGAAGCACCTTAAAAAATGTTCGAAATCCTTAATCATCAGAGAAATGCAAATCAAAACAACCCTGAGATTCTACCTCACACCAGTCAGAATGGCTAAGATCAAAAATTCAGGTGACAGCAGATGCTGGTGGGGATGTGGAAAAAGAGGAACACTCCTTCATTGCTGGTGGGATTGCAAGCTGGTATAAACACTCTGGAAATCAGTCTGGCGGTTTCTCAGAAAACTGGACACAGTACTACCGAAAGATCCAGCAATACCTTTACTGGGCATATACCCAGAAGATATTCCAACAGGTAACAAGGACACATGCTCCACTATGTTCATAGCAGCCTTATTTATAATAGCCAAAAGCTGGAAAGAACCCAGATTTCCCTCAACAGAGGAATGGATACAGAAAATGTGGTACATTTACACAATGGAGTACTACTCAGCTATTAAAAACAATGAATTTTTGAAATTCTTGTGTAAATGGATGTATCTGGAGGATATCATCCTGGGTGAGGTAACCCAATCACAAAAGAAGTCACTTAATATGAACTCACTGATATGTGGATATTAGCCCAGAAACCTAGAATACCCAAGGTACAATTTCCAAAACACAAGAAAATCAAGAAAGACCAGCATGTGGATACTTCATTCCTCCCTATAATTGGGATTAAAATATACATGTATGGAGGTGCAGAGACAAAGTTTGGAGCTAAACGACAGGATGGACCATCCAGAGAGTGCCTCAGCAGGGTGGTCCATCATATAATCAGCCACCAAATGCAGACACTACTGCATACGCCAGCAGGATATTGCTGAAAGGACCCTGATATAGCTGTCTCCTGTGAGGCTTTGACAGTCCCTGACAAATACAGAAGTTGATGCTCACAATCATCTATAGGGAAGAACACAGGGTCCCTAATGTAGGAGCTAGAGAGAGTACCAAAGAGCTGTAGGTGTCTGCAACCCTATAGATAGAACAACAATAGGAACTAATCAGGACCCCCAGAGCTCATGTCTCTAGCTGTATATGTATTAGAAGACGGCCTAGATGGCCATTATTGGGGAAGAAAGGCCCATGGTCTAGCAATGTTTATATGCCCCAGTACAGGGGAATGCCAGGGCCAAGTAGTAGGTGGGTAGGGGAGCAGGGCAGGGGGAGGGTATAGGGAACTTATGGGATAACACTTGAAATGTAAATGAAGAAAATATCTAATATAAAAAGAAAAAAAAGCTAGATTAGCAGTCATTACAAGAATATACTAAAAAAAAAAACAAAAAACAAAAAAACAAAAAAAACCCAAAAAAACCAAGAATATACTATATTATATCCATCCAGTATTTGCTGAACACACATAAAGAATATCCAGTTTAGGATTACACATATTACCTGCTACAAACATTAATGTACAAGTGTTTATTAGATCTATAAATTTACATTTCTCTTAGACAGAACTGTAGCATGGAATTGTTAGATAGATCATATCCAATGGATAGGCATGGGCCCCAGTTGAAAGATGGGGCCACCCACCCACCTCAAAAAAAAAAAAAATCCAGAATTTCTCCTGTCAAAAGAAAATGCAGGGACAAAGAGTGGAATAGAAACTGAAGAAAAGCCATTCAGAAACTGCCCCATGTAGGGATCCATCCCATCTATAGACACCAAACCTAGACACTATTGTTGATGCCAAGAAGTGCTTACTGACAGGAGCATGGTATAGCTGTCCCCTAAGAGGCTCTGCCAGAGCCTGACCAATACAGCTCAGGTTCAGATGCACACAGCCAAGACTGAGTGTTGGACTCTAATGAAGAAGTTAGGGCAAGGACTGAAGGAGCTGAAGAGGTTTGCAACCCCATAGGAAGAAAAACAATATCAATCAACCAACACACCCCCCTAAAGCTCCCAAGGACTAAATCACCAACCAAAGAGTTCACATGGGGAAGGGATTCTCACTGTTCCAGCTGCACATGTAGCAGAGGATTTCCTTAGCAGGCATTAATAGAAGGGGAGCCCCTTGATCCTGTGGGGGCTCCATGACCCATGGTAGGAGAATGCTAGGGCACTGAGACAGGAGTGGGTGGGCAGGTAGGGGAGCACCCTCATAGAGGCAGTGGGAGGGAGAGGGAATAGGGGACTTGAGGGGACACTGGAAAGGGGGATAACATTTGAAATGTAAATAAATAAACTAACTGATAAAAATAAAAAAATATATGATTTGATATATTTCCTACCATTTGTATTATTGGTGATATCTGGGTTTCACCCACAGTGATTAGATAAGAATCAGGGTTTTTTTCAATTTTCTTCTTACTGTTTACACTTACTTTGTATCTTGACACCTGGATAATTTTGGAGAATGTTCAATGAGATGAAAATATTTTTCTTAATGTTTGGGTAGAATATTCTGTTCATGTCTTCTAAGTCCATTTAATTTATCATGTTATTTAACTCTAACATTTCTACTTGGTTTTTGCCTGAATGACTTGTCTTTTGGAAGGATCAGGGTAAGTCTTACATTATCTCTTTACTATCAAAGAACAATGTTTGTTAATTTCTGTTAATTTGTTGTTCAACTTTTGAGAACCTGACAATGTTTTCCAGGGTATACTTATTCTTTTACATTAGCCTCAATGGTATACGATGATTCTAGTTTTTAAATATTTTTGACCAATAAATGATAAATCACAGTCTTTTATACCAAGGTCATCCTATTGATTGTGTACTATTATCTTACTATAATTTTAGCTTTTAAACTATCTAATGAATACGTGCAATTAATACCATTAATCTTGGCCACATGATTATATCTGGGTTTTAGAGAACATTTAATCACATTTTTTTCTCATCTGGAATGACAATGCTTCCCCAAAGCCCCAAACACCATCTAACAAAAATCCTAACATCAGGCATGAGAAGCCCTCTTTTGAGTTGCTGGTCACAGATGCCAAGAGAATCCTAAAACATTGTAGTCTTCATGCTATTGCCCTTTGTTGTCCTCTCCACCCCACCCCCAGAAATTAGAAATTAAGTCTGTTTTAATGAAAACAACATACACTTCAGACTCAGGGTTCAGAGATCCCTGAGCAGAAACTGACATGACTACCTCCTCCTTAGGACTACCTTTCATGGAACCAGAAATCACCATGCCGGCTTCCAAAGGAAAGAAACGTATATTAGTCCTACCCAGCTATGATCTCTATGAACATACAAGGGTGTGATTGTTCTAAAACTGTTGGCAATAACCAAGAGTTCCCTAATTGGACTTAAGGCCTTCTCAATAAGAGAGAAATTATACTGGATACTGGGAACCTAACTAACTACTAATGAAATTATAAATCTTGGATGAGAAAACTACAACCGTCACTTTAATAAATCACTCTAGTCCCAGCTATAATCAAAATATTCATTCTTATACTCATAGATAATTATAGTACTCATCACTCATCAATGAAAGTTTTCTTTGCAACAGATAGAGACCATTACAGAAGACTATAGCCAAACAAAATGCACTTGTGAAGCCTTGTCCCAGTAGATATATCTATAAGTAACTCATGCTCCTGAGGATCAGGAAACACTGCAGAAGATGGAGAAGAAAGTTTGCAAGAAACAAAGGATTAAGTAGTTAGCTATGAGATTTTATCTTCTAGTAATGTCATAAACTCATCTATAATGACTCACCAATATGGCTGCTAAATATGAACTGAGCAAGGATGACATCAAATAATACCAAAGAGTAAGGACAAAAAGGCCAAGGCCTCAACAAATAACTACAGACAACTAAGGAATTCTAAGAACGAACGAATATCTTTCCCAGATAATTGGTTATCAAATAACAAATGTCCATCCTTAAAACACACAAATCAAACAGGCTATGTTTATATACATATATGCATGCAACAACATTTAATGAAAAATATAGTCATTAACTTCAAAGAAGGCAAAGAAGGGCATAGGAAGAGGAAAGAGAAGGAAGAAATTATGTGATTATAAAAGAAAAAACAAAACAATAAAACTGGAAAAGTTTGAGCACATCTATCTCACTATTGTGAATTTTTATAATTGCAAATAATTAATCTAAAATAATGTATTTACCAATGAGTTGTTTCAAAATAAATTACTCTGTAAATTATAATTAAATTCACATAACCACTTTATAAGCCAGTGTACTCAATGCCATGAACAAGTTTCTTAGGCAAAAGGCTGTTGTCATAAGTGGAACGTTTTGATCAGCATGGCAAGATAACATTTTCTTGAACTCTGCAGGTTTCTCTTAAGTTTTGAAATCACATAAATAATCTACTAAGATTTTTCTCTTTCAAAATTGCTTCAGCTATTCTGGCTCTATTGTGTTTAAGATTGGCTTGGCAATATCAGTACAAAAGCCTGTGGAGATTTTGATAGAATTTGTGTCGAATCTATAGAAAGTGTAAAGAAAATTCCATTTCAAAAATATTGGACCTCTCAATACATTAATTTGTATTTGTAACATAATTTGTAACTTCAATTTATTTGGGACTCCTTCAATTGCTATCACTGTTTGTAGCAGTTTTAATACATTGACATTTCTCTATTAACTCTGCTACCGATTATTTTGATTTGATTATTATTGCAAGTGGAACTTATATCAGGATTATTTCTGTCTCATATAGAGCTAACACACATAATTTTATATTGATCGCATATCTGACTCCTTTGCTTAACATGCATACTAGTTTCAATAGTATATGTTTGAGGATTCCTTAGGATTTTAATACATAAAAGTACCATGCCATCAGTTCATAAAAGTTTTGCTTCTGTTCTAAATGATTCTCTTTAATAATTTGCTTGTGTTGTGATAGCTAATGCATTCTTGAACAGAAGTGGAAAGAGCAAACAAACCTGTTTTGTTTCAACTTTTATGGGCTAAATATTCACTCTTTTCCCATTAAATACGATACTACTGATCATACTTAAAACTTCTTTTACGTTTGTGTGGGAAAAGGGTAGTGCAATACCCAGGGAACTAAGAAGACAGCCTGACTTCTGCCCTATAGATGATTGTGAGCATCCACTTCTGTATTTGTCAGGGACTGTCAAAGCCTCACAGGAGACAGCTATATCAGGGTCCTTTCAGCAATATCCTGCTGGCGTATTCCCCAATGTAGGAGCTAGAAAGAGTACCCAAGAGCTGTAATGGTCTGCAACCCTATGGATGGAACAACAATATGAATTAATCAGAACCCCCCAGAGCTCATGTCTCTAGCTGCATATGTATTATAAGATGGCCTAGTTGGCCATTATTGGGAGAAAAGGCCCTTGATCTAACAATGTTTATATGCCCCAGTACAGGGGAATGCCAGGGCCAAGTAGTGGGAGTGAGTGGGTAGGGGAGCAGGGCGGGGGGAGGGTATAGGGACTTATGGGATAACACTTGAAATGTAAATGAAGAAATTATCTAATAATAAATAAATAAACAAACAAACAAATAAACAAATAGACAAATAAATAAATTGAAGAAGAAGAAGAAGAAGAAGAAGAAGAAGAAGAAGAAGAAGAAGAAGAAGAAGAAGAAGAAGAAGAAGAAGAAGAAGAAGAAGAAGAAGAAGACAGCCTGTCACAGTTGGTTCTTTCTACCATGAGGCTTTCAAGTCTTCCTGCTTAGAACCACTGTCCTATACCAGCTGAACCACCTCACTGATGCCCATCTTAGGTTATTTTAGCTACCTGATTTTGGGTTGAAAAATTTCCCCTATTCAATATCAGTTATAAGGTTTAATTTTAAATGGGGATTTTGTCAAATGCTTTTTCAGTATATGTTGAGATGATGGAGTTTTGTCAATTGTTTAACTGAAGGAAATACAATAATATTTTATTACTAAATTTTTAATTTTGCCCTCATAAGCCAAAGCCCCACTTCGTCACAATGAGGAATGTTTTACATATTTTGGAATTAACTTGATATTTTGGAAAAATAGTTTTGCATAGGCATTACCAAGAATCATTGAGCTGTCACTCTCTCTCCTTGTTATGGCTTTTCCTGGCCTTACCATCAAGGTAACTCAAGCTTCATAAAGGGTTAACAAGTATTCCTCTATTTTCTGAGTGATTCCTTCTTATACTGAATATTATCTATGTCTTGAGTGACAATTCAAATTCAACATCAAAGTTATTTGGGTGTAGGTATTTATTTATGGGATGTGTTTTGATTTGTAATTCAATTTATTTTTCTTGAAATACACTTAGATTTTCTGTCTCTTTGGGCCAAATTTCATAGTTTATATCCTGCAAATAAATTATCCATTTGACTTGTAGTTATTGACAATAACAACAACAACAAAATACACATATAATTTTTAGGTTCTGCAGAGAAGCTTACTCTTTCATTCCTGACTGGTAATTTATATTTTCTTTCTTTTCCTTGTACTTCTGGCTGAGGCATAGTCTGGAGATAAAGTTAAAGTGGCAGGTAGCTCTGAGCTGTCTGACATGAGTACTAGGAATTGAACTGGGACCTCTGCAATAAAAGTATGTGTTCTTAACCACTCATTGCTATACTCCAATATTGTTTCTTCTTCTTTTCTTCTTTTTACTTAATTCCAAATGTGCATGATTAGATGTCTAATTTAAGACTGACCTTAGTAATAAAATCTTTTGTGGTTTTTCCTATTTGGTGAGCTCTGAGGCTTCCTTTGCACATATGCATATTTTCCTATAACATCAGTTTATATAGAGGCCATATATTAGTCATTTTATTGTTCCTATATCTAGATCTTATAACATATTTTGCCCATCAGACTTCTCTGTTTCTGTGTCTCTGAGTATGTGCTTGTATGTGTAAGAAAACAAAGTCTGTGTGTATTCTTATCTAGGCCTTTTTTAAAATTAAAATAGTTTTTGTTTCATACACTATAGTCTTATTATCCTTTTCCCCACCTCAACTCCTTCTGAATCCTCCACAACTCCTCACCCAAACAAATGTACATCCTCTCTCATTGTTATTAGGAAAGGAAGCAAACAAGCATCAAAAATAATAAAATAAAATAAAATTAGAAAAAACATAAAACCAGAACACGACAAAAGATAAACCAAAACAAACAAAAACAGAAACAAAAAACATAAAAAAGGACAAAAACCACAAAGAGACACAAAGACATACACATTCTTATATACAGAAACTCATAAAAACAAATTGGAAACCATACTATATTACCAAAAGACCTGTAAAGCTAAAAATTTCACAAAGCATTATACAACAAAAATTCTCCTAAAATATTATTGATTTAATTTTGTGTTTAGCCATCTATTGCTTGACATGATGCCTTTCCTTGAGTATAGTTTGTATACCTAGTAAGATTCTATTGGAGAAAAGTAATTTTCCCTTTCTGAGTAATTATCAACTGACATAGCTTTGGGTTAGGAATTGGGAGCTTGTATCTGGCTCCCCTCTTATTACTGGCACTTCCATTTAGCTTAGATTTCTTCAGGCCTTTTACGTGATGCTACAATCCTTATAAGTTAATATAGCATCCATCCTATTTTGTCTAGAAGCCCTTGTTTCCATGGTATCTTCCATTCCCACTGGCTCTTACCATCTTTCCATTTCCTCTTCCACAGATTCCCTGAGCCCTGAGTAGCTAATTCATTGGAGATATCTCATTGATGGCTGAGTGTTTCAGAGTCTCTAACTCTCACTACTTTGTATTTTCCAATGGTATGGCTCTATTTGTTCCCATATACGACAAAAGGAAGCTTTCTGGTGGTGGCTGAGCAAGACAAAAATCTATGAATACGACAGAATAGAATATCATTAGGAGTCATTTTATTGTTATGATCCTTCAGCAAAACAGTAGTATTTAGTTTCCCTTAGGTCCATGGTGTATCTAGCCACAGGTTCTCAGACACCTAAGTGCCAGACATAAGTTGAATTTCATGGAGTGGCCTTAATTCCAACAGATAGTGAATGATTACTCCCACAACTTTTATGCCACTATATTTGGCAAGTTACCATTGATATTAAAGGATTTTTAGTGGGTTGTTGTTTAATTTATCTTTTGGTAGAATTCTGAAGACCTTCTAGTACCATGAACACTAGCCTGTAGCAGTAAATGTTCTATGTAAGCCTTATGTCAAATTTGTCATGTACAGTGAGTTGTTTAGGTGCTTTCTTCAGCAATCAAACCTTACCATCAGTATGTGGAAAGCAACCAATAGCCTTGGCATTAATCTGTGTTGCTTGGGGGCTCATGAGAACCCTTTGCCCCAAAACTCAATTAAATGTAACCCATTCCAGATTTGGAGGCTTCATTTAGTGGCAAGAAATGTCGAGTTTGGACCTTTTCTCTCCCACAATACTTGGTGATATTTTTTTTATCATAAATACATTTAATTTTACATATAGTCAAATTTGTATTACATATAGTCTAGTTTGTATTATAACTAGAAGTCCCAATATGATTGATTAATAAAATTGAATAAATATTTTGAGTGTGTGTGTGAAATGTGTTTATCATTTTGACACTGATATTAAAGGACAGAATTTCTCTGATAGAGTTGCTCTGTTTGATATGAAAATGCCCTCTCAAGGCTGTGACTCCTGGCAACAGTGAGGACTATAAACATGCCTTCCATAAAGGGTCTCTCCAAGGTCTCCAACTCCTTGTGACAGAGTGAACATGTCCTCTTGATTCTGAAAAATCCATTTGCACAGAGGCAAAACATATTTTAGGGTAAAAACCAGAATCAAGCTCATTAGTTATAGATCACGGTGCCTTAGATGTAAAATACCAATGGTGGAAGGAGACAAATATTGAGCAGGAACAGTAAAGAGGGGCTGTAAGTGTGGAAGATTTGGGAAGAAGCTCAACATTACTCACATTTCCATTACACCCATTGCTTAATAGCCAGGGATAATCCTTGAAGAACTCCAGAGTACCAACAAACCTAATTTTATTCATTTCTTACAAACTCTGACTTTATCATTTTACAGGGGCGAAAAAAATGAGACTCTGGTAACTGAGGACCTAAAACAAGATATCCCATAGATGACTGTCAATGTGAAGATGGGCTAATATTTTAATAACATTGCTATCAAATACTCCTTCCAATGTATAATGTAGGTGCTTATAAAGTATAAGCACCTACATTATACATAAGGTCATTCATTAAAAATTGGTATGAGCTTCCAAGGTGATTGTCACCTAAGTAATATAATGCAATTAGGCTTCTGACGGCTTATCACTGTAATTATTTTGTTTGTTTGTTTTTAATGAATCTGTTTTTGTTTTGTTTGAGGGTGGGTCTCCCTATATAGCACAAGATGGTCTACAACCCAGGGTCCTTCAACTTCAGCCTCCTAGTACTAAGATTAAGTCCACTAGCCACTATTCCTACTTAGTTTGATGGGCTTTTATTTCTCTTTTAATACCATCATTAGCCTTAGAAATGAATCTACTTTGTGTAGAGTGAATTATAGTACTTAGGAAAAAAGATTTAGCAGAACTTGGTAGAATGACAATTGTCTTTCTTTCCTTCAGAAATTTGAAATAAAGGCTAGTCTTTATTTTACAACTGGACAACTTTGTAAATTTTATCTCCTCTTTATGTATCATAAGCAGTTATTTTATCCTCGCATGGAATGGTTTCCACTATGATGGTTTGTATATGCTCGTCCCAGGGAGTAGCACTATTTGTAGGTGTGGTCTTGTTGAAGTTGCCGTGACCTGGTTAGAGTAGGTGTGTCACTGTGGGCATGGCCTTTACTCCTAGCTTTCTGGAGGTCAGTATTCTGCTAGTAGCCTTCAGAGAAAGATGTAAAACTCTCAGCTTCTCCTGTACCATGCCAGCCTGGATGCTGCCATGTTCCTGCCTTGATGATAGTAGACT
Source organism: Mus minutoides (assembly GCA_902729485.2). Taxonomy (NCBI): domain Eukaryota; kingdom Metazoa; phylum Chordata; class Mammalia; order Rodentia; family Muridae; genus Mus; species Mus minutoides. The sequence continues at coordinate 2,870,401 of LR753313.1, forward strand.
GAACCTCAGAATCTGTAAGCCAACCCCAATTAAATGTTGTTTTTATAAGACTCACCTTGATCATGGTGTCTGTTCACAGAAGTAAAACCCTAATAAAGACACCCTCCCCATTTCCCTCCTTAACTTCACTTTTGCTGTAGTTGAATGTAGAATAGTCCATACCACCAGAGCCCATGTAATATAAAATTAAGTTCAATAAATAGGAAAACTATTCTGCTTTTCAAAGAATATTCATGCAGAGATGGGAGTTGATGAGGGCCTGGGTGCACTCACTCTTTCATATTTGCTAAGGTTCTTTTGTATTCAGTATCATCCCATAATCTTTGTAAAAGAAATGGTATTTATACTGTCTTTATTTTAGAGGTGGCAGATGATAAGTCATACAGTTAATAATTATAAAGCCAGACATTAAAATAAATCTTCTTGTCAACAATTCCCTGTGTCATAGAGAAGTCAAGAAATAAAGTTACTAGATAGTGTGACATTATGTAACACAATTGTAGAAAGAATACAGAAATATCTATTCTGCTTACATTATAACCGTATGGGTATAATAAGATGGTTATTTTAAGGGAAAAAATAAATGACTGTAAACTAAAGATATAGGTCAGTGTTAAAGCTTCTGTCTACAAACAAAGATGAGTGTTAATGTGTACTCACAGCAATGTTGTCATCACAATATACCATACTATACCATAGAATGACTTACCCTGTAGCTGACATCCTCCAAGAGGGCAGATTCACCCACAGTACAGCCTGCTTGCCACAAAGTTTCTTTCATGCTGCAACCATAAAGGAATACATTCTTCTTTTGGGAGTGACCATGGAAATCACAGAAGACCTGAAATAAGCAAATGAAGAGAAAACAAATCCAAGTTAGTACGCTGGTCCCTTACATGTCTGAGATATCAGAGCTGTCAGAAGGATGCTGCATACTCAGCCATGTGGGAGCCATGGTGACTCCAGAACAGCTGCATTGTAAAAGCTCTCAAAGAAAAGGTAGATTGCAGAGCTCTTAGAGGGAAACAGAATGTGAAGAAATGCATGTCACGATTAGGCCTTCTGAAAAAAAATTCCCATATGACTGGGAGGACATAGAATCATAGCCAAGAAAGAAAATAAAAACAGCAGCAGTTATAAAAAATACACATGAAAATTTTAAAGTTGAAAAGTAAACAGAAAAGAGCTGCTTTAAGTGACTATATCAAATATATAAAGAACAATCATGATTCTTCTCCAAGTACTGATGTGAAAAATAATGACCCCTAAAATTCAATGGCTTTCAAAACTCAGTTTGTTTCTTTAACTCATGCTACAGAAGAGCTATGGGGCTATAGTATATAACTTGACTCTAGAATTTAAGATGAGGGAAAAGCCCTAATTTGATACATGCTAATTTGTAGCAAATGGAAAAGCAGTACGAAGGGTAGGCTCTTATTGTACCTGCTGAAGCTTTTCTGAAAACAAAGCAAATATCTATCTGCTCATATTGATTAAAGAAAGCCACATGGCTAGTGGCCTCATTGGTATGGAGGAGAAATACATCCTTTTTACATATTTTCTTTGCAAGTCACAAGAAAGCTGTGAGTGACAGAAAATCATGAAAAATATGTTAATAAGAAAAATTATGAAATACAAGAGATGACACCAAATTCTCCTCATCCTCACATGTAAGGATTTTCATAATTCCTGTGTTCTAGTGCTGTCAAGGGGTTTAATATGTTTCTTTCCTGGCCACCCTCATCTGAGCAGAAAAATCATCCAGTTAACATAGATGGGTCTTACTCAAAATCATTAACTTTAAAACATAGCTTTTATTTAAGACATGAAGCCTGGGGGGTCCTATGTTATCTAAAATGAGTTAAGTGTTACAATAATCTGTCAAAATGAATATGGTTTCTGCCATATGTCAAGCAAAGTATACAAACTCCTTCCTTAAGGAAGATGCATCAAGAATTCTACCCTAGAGGAGTGGCAGGCTACCAGTCTAGAGCTTGATATAATTTCTAGATTCCATATGAACCTTCTTTCCCCGCAACTGACAAAAAGGAAGAAGAAGAAGAAGAAGAAGAAGAAGAAGAAGAAGAAGAAGAAGAAGAAGAAGAAGAAGAAGAAGAAGAAGAAGAAGAAGAAAAAAGGAAATTCTCCCTTAGTTGAATGCAGATATAAGTTTCCCACAAGGCACTCAGATAGAAACAGATGAATACAATACACACAGTAGAGAGTGTTCCATAACAATCTAGAAGTGCCACTGCAAAGACTACACACTGCAGGTTCAGCCAAGTCGCAGATTAGACCCCAATATAGCTTCTTCACTCTTCTGTAAGAGGTATTTATTTTCCTACTAGCCTTGCTGACCACACAGGAAAAGGTTATTAGAGAATATAAAAATATGGCCTCCAAGAGTCCAAGGACCTATCCCTTTCCTGACATAGACATACTTAGAGCCCAAAATCATTGCGGTCTCCCAAATGTACTGAAAACATACCAGATAAAAAGAAGAACATGTAATGGTGAAGAAAATATTTTCCCTATTTTAATTCTTGTAACATGTAAATGACATTCCAATGCACAGGGTAATAATGTGGAGAAGAGCTGCAGTGTATATGAAAGTAAATGTGCCAGCCAAACATCATAAAATATGAGAAAAATAAATGACCAGTGTATTTGTATAAGGTCGGTAGCGTGTACATAAATTAGCATATTAATTGAAGGTAGACTCTGATTCATCAAGATGGTAGATATGAAGAATGGGGTGAATATTGAATTATTTCAAGGTGCATGAATAAAAATCAAAGATATATATATATATATATATATATATATATATATATATATATATATATATATATATTTCTCTCAAAAGGTTTTGCCATAGCAAACATGATTGAAATCTGTATGAATATATGAAACAAATATAAAATAATGATCATGATGGTAAATTTCAGTTCCAATATGTACATAATGTGAATCACTAAATGTTTACTAAAAGACAATGCCAGATTAGAAAAACAGGCAAGTTTAACTGCATTATCATAAATTAAGAGCCAAAGTATGGCCAGGTAGGTAGAGCCAAGAGAATCATCAATTCAGGGCTATTTCTGAGCCATATGGAGAGTTTGAGGTCAGACTTGTCTATTGTATAAGACCCTATTCAAAAGCGGAAAGTAAAACTATAAAATGTGTATAGGATACAAACCCTAGGCAAAGGAAATGTGGGGGATCTACATTTATTTCGATGTGGGAAATACTGAATAAAGAATGTTTGCTGGCTTCTACACCTATGCTGCATTTGATAGTTAAGGCCATTCCTTTACTCTTCTACTTTGGAATTCCATATTCCATCCAAACCAAAGACATACATCAATAGTAGCATCTGCTTAAAACCAGCCCTGGCCTTTATTGAGGAATGACTTCAGAGTTTCTTCAGGGATAAAGATGTTCCCTTCACTGGTACACTGTTAGTACTTTAGTATATAGCCAGGTGGTAGGCGTAGGTGTCAGGAGATAAATACAGTACAGTTTCTACCTCACAAGCTTTCACTTCTCCCAGAGCTGAGGAAAATCAAACATCACACTCTAACTAAATATGAGTGAGTATTGAGCAAAGGTGCCAGCCAAACACCTGACTAAGCCAGTGGTTCTCAATCTGTCTGTAGGTCACAGTCCCACAGGAGTCACATATCATATATTTACATAACAATTCATTCACAACTGTAAACTTACAGTATGTAGCAGCAAAATAATTTTATGTTTGGGGGGGGGGGAGTCACCATAACATGAGGAACTATATTAAAGGGTTGAAGCATTAGGAAGACGGAACCACTGGGTTAAGCTTGCAAATTCATAACCAGTTATTCAAGCTAACAAAATAGCTTGATAAAAGTACAATGGACTTTTATCAGTGATGTCAGCCCAAATCTAACAGTATGGTCTGCCCTCATTAGTAATGTATCCTAGAGCTGTATTCCTGCATGTATTTACTGGGTTTCATAGGAT
>LR753313.1:2879399-2898096 GCA_902729485.2 Mus minutoides
TCTTGACCCCAGAGTCTGACTGTACTTTGATCTGTGCAAGCTTTACTTTAAGAGCAAGAATCAGTCAACTATTCCTATCACCTTTATCCCCTCACAAGTTAAACTGTCTTTGGACAATCTTTTGGAAAACTGAAGAAAGCAAAGCTGCCCCCCCCCCCCAGATCCCTAGACACACTAAAATCATCCACCCAACTTCATCTGAAGCCTATACATTGACTTTTGTCCCTCCCCCCAGAGAACAATGCCAAGAAAAACCCATTCAACTGTCCCATTCCCTCACAGTTCTTGCCACCCTTCTCCCCTGCCTCAACCCCCACCCCCACCCCAGGTGTTTCTATCAGCTCACAGCAAGAGTGCTCATGATATCTCAAGGGAAACATTGATTTAGGAACTTCTTCCTATTTTCTCTTCATCCCAACTCATGGAAAAGTAGAAAATGTTCAGATTGGTTTGGGAATTCCAGCTGGTCCCACCTGTCACATATGTAAGACTCTGAATGCCCTTCCACCCCTATGGCACTTAAAAAGTACATGGAAGGCACCAACAGCACCAACAGGAGAGGTGTGAAAAGTAGCCCTGGGGTTTCAATGTAATCAATATGATCAATCTAAAAAATTTTTGGCGATTAATTTGTAGGTAAGTTATCTGTGTCGGGAGAAAGTATATCCAAACACAAATCTTTAAAGAGATACCTTTATTCTGCTACCAAGGAGTCATTCTAAATAAAAGGAAACAGAACTGAAATGATTGAAATTACTCTTTTCTTCCAGCACCTTTATGAACATTATATTCTTCTCTACCAGTTACAGTAGCAATGATTGGTATAGCTTGTCCCCCATAGTACGTTCAAATGCCAGGAGTAGAAAGTTATAGATTTAGTTCCTTAAAAAAGCAACAGATATAAGTAAAGAAACATCAGTTTTTAATGCCATTTCTGAGGAATACAGTGCCAATGATAAAACAATACTGTCATGCTCAGCGTAAATGGGTCTTAGGGGCCTGTGATCGTTCCCCTTCTTTTTCTGTGCCCTTTTATTAAACAAATATGATGTAGGATTCGAATATAACCAGAAATATCAGTTACATAGACAAAAATCATATTCCATAGGGCTCTAGAAAAAGAAAGTACACACACACACACACACACACACACACACACACACACACACACACACACACTTGTGCTGTCCTTCGGCAGAAGGCAGCCCAGCCTGTGTGAGTTGTAAATGGAAATCAATGAATTCTTCAAAGAGCCCTGAGATCCCTTTATCAACATGCACTCACATAGCAAGAGCCATGAGGATGGAAATCGATAGCTCTCCTAATCCCGAAGCCCCAGGTCTTGGCAACAGCCCAAGGGCCAGGCTGGCTGCAACATGGCAGCTCATCAGAGATGGTTTGTCTGTTTTCCTGTGACCTGGTTGTAGTCTAAGAGCTTTCTTCCACTGGTGAAGCTGTGCTGGACTATCTCCTGGGTCAAGGGTCTCCTGGCTCCCATGTGGATCTTTACAAACAGGAAGCAAGTCAATGCCTCTCACCAGCCAATTCTTGAACTTGTCTGCTTCGTTGGGTTTCCCTGCCAGCATGCTTTCTCTCTGTCTGAGTCTTTATAACTTCTAAACAACATCTCCACTATCTTCTTTAGGTTTTGGCAAAGTTTGATTTCTCTATTTCACTTGCACCCTTCTGGGCTGACCAGCCCTATTTTATGCATCCCAATTTTTTCTAGCTGCATGTTAAAGTTCTGTATTCTTGCTTTGTATATTTTTAGATTTTCTGTAGTTAAACAAATATTTTACATTACTAGAAAGTATAAGTACTAGATATATAGTTCAGCAAATTTGGTATAACTCTTGTGTTTAATCATCATATAGCATATTTTCACTACCTAAAAGTTCTCTCCAAAATCCAAAGATTTGGTCTCCTTCCCCAGAGTTAATGACTGCTTTCATGTTCACCTTCCCTTATTGAAATGCAAACATTCAGTATGTCTCCCTTCATGTTCCCTCTCTTTCAGTTAACATATTGTTTTAAACTTCATTCATATTGTTGAATATATCAGTAGTTAATTGGATTTTCTTATTTGGGAGAGGGGTCATTTTGATTACTGTCCTGGGTGGTTTTTATTGTCAGTCTAGGACAATGTAGTGTCACTTAGGAAGAGGGAACTTCAACTAGAGAACTGCTTAGCTGACATTAGCCTGAGTTCAACATCTGAACAAAAACAGCCATGCTGGGTTCAATAAAATGGGAAAGAGCTGCAAGAAGGTCCAGAAGACCCCAGGAGTCTCTTCTCCCACCGACCAGTTTATCCCTCAAACACAGCTGAAGTGGCATCAATACCTAGTCCTTCCATAACTCCTGCTCCTCAATTCTTCATCTGTATTCCAGTCATCCCAGACAAATCTCTCTCTCTCTCTCTCTCTCTCTCTCTCTCTCTCTCTCTCTCCCTCTCTCTCTCTCCTCTCTCTCATGCACACGTGCACACACACACACACAAACACATACACACACACACACCTCTGTTACCATTTTATTACGTTGTATCACATTCTTTATTTTGAGAACTATTTTCCTCCTACCTTAGTCCTATCTAAGAGTGATCCTAAAGCAACCAGCAATCTTTTATTCTGCTAAATAGACATACTAAGTAACCACACCCTAGCCAGGCATGGTGGTGCACGCCTTTAATCCCAGCACTTAGGAGGCAGAAGCAGGCGGATTTCTGAGTTCAAGGCCAGCCTGATCTACAGAGTGAGTTCCAGGACAGCCAGGCCTATACAGAGAAACCCTATCTCAAAAAAAAAAAAAAAAAAAAAAAAAAAAAAAAAAAAAAAAAAAAAAAAAAAAAAAAAAAAAAAAAAAAAAAAAAAAAAAAAAAAAAAAAAAAAACCCACACCCTGAGTCCTTTAAATGCATGTGTCAACCCTCTTTTTAAATGATGTGTTGATTAATACAGAGATCTACAACCATCCGATGTGCAAAAAGTAAGACTGTGGAACATGAAGTTTTAAATGGGACATATATATGATACCCTCTTCTATCAAGGCTGAGGGATTACTGGAAAAAATACAGATGAGGGAAGGGTTCATGTGGTCTCATTCTACCTAAGAACCTATTGGAAACTGGAGGCTACTGGTTAATGGAGAATGACTTTCCTTTAGGGATGGAGGACCTGAGATGCATGCCCCAGTAGATCGTCCTACACCTATGCACATGCAGTCATCAATAAACAGATTTTGTGTGTATTAAATTATTTTCTTAAGGCGCATGGCATTGGAAGGGAAATGTGGTGGGTGATGTAAGAGAAGATGGAATGGGATTGATTTCTTCAAAATACATAATATATATTATGAATATTAAAATATTTTTAAAAACTAAATATTAAATAAAATATCTATATAGGCTTTGCATTCCTACCTACTTCAATATTTACAACTGCAGAGTGTAAATTAATGTACAAAATAAATATGCTACCAAAACTCATGAGAAGGTGGATAGATGTAGGAAATGGAGAACAGAGGCACATTGCCGGTTCTTTGGCAATCCTCAGAATAAATAGGGCAACAACTTCCATTTCATTAGTTCTTGTAACTGATATCAATTAACCCAAGAGTCAGATACCTGAGAAGCATCTGTGACATGTACATCTTCCCAGCCATCACATAATGTTTTTCCAATGCTTCCATAAACATTTTCTTAAGACCCAGAAATTGGGCAGAGTCAACATTAATCTCCAGGCACAGAACTTAAAAATTGATGTGGACAGAGAGGCACTCTTCTTTGTCAGGACAGGACCAGTGCGTGTGAAGAGCAGTGATGCAGCTGCTGGCAGGTGGTGGGTTAAATATAGCCCTGTAGGTACCTAAATGGCGGCATCCTGCCTGTTAGAGAGCTCTGTAACACTGGGAATAGCATTTAGTACTCAGCTGTTTCTCACCCACCTCTCAGATGGTCCCAGCAGGAAACAAGTCTGAGGCTGTCATGTTTATAGCTAATTAATGTTTATTTATACTTTTAAACAAGCCTTTCACCTGTCACTCTTTAAAATAAATGCTCTGCTCTTCAATTAGAGATTGTCAGAGCAGAAAGAAATCCTGTTTTGTTGAAGACTTAACATGTGCCTGTGTTTAAATGTGTATCAGATATGGAGTTCTTTCCTTCCAAATCACTCTCTTCTCCTGGAGGCTAAAGCTTCCTGCACAGAGAAACAGCCATTCTCCAGCTTTCAGATGTAAGACTGGAGACTTGCTATGTAGAGCTTGATGAACACAGACACCAGCAGAGATTACACTGCCTCCTTGGATCTTTGGAAGCAGGGATGGCTATAGTACATTAGTGAACATTTGAACCATGACTGAATTTATATTCTTGGGGGCAGAGGCACATGCTCTATGTGCCAAAGAAAAGTTGATGCAGTCAATCAAGGCAGTAGAGTTTTGCAGGTTTTACACAAAAGCTTGTTTATTTATAAGCTTTGGGAGATAGAACTTTAAACTCTTGGAATATTAAGCTGGACAAGAATGTCTTTCATCAGCTGAGGCGTTATAGAGTGTCAGGTAGTCAATGCTAGTGGTGTGAGTTTTGGTGTAAGTCTTGAACCAGTAGGTATGAGTTTGACTTCTGGAGGAGGATGGACATGGAGGCACTTTATGGCTACATGGCTGACCCCCCCCCTCAAGTTTTTTCTGAACCTACTGATGGGTATCCTGTGATATTTCATTGCACATATGCAATGTGGGATGATCAACAAATCTATACCTTCACCATTATATTGTTTTTGGAACCACTGAAACTCTAAACTATGTAACTTCTTGTGAATTTGCAGTCAGCACACTGTATTGAGGAACACTAGAGCTAAATATTCTGTACTGACATGAACATCTACAGGTAAGTGGGAACTTGGAGTATTTCTCTTTCTATGACCACATATATATATATATATATTTTTTTAATTTTTAAGGAGATAGGAATGTCATGTGCCCTCTTTTGACCATTATTTATCATATGCATATATTGAATCCCACATTATACTACATAGATAAAATATAATTAAAATAACAAAATTTTAAAAATACCCTTAGACTAAGTTCAGGTAAATTGAGCTGATTGGCAGTAAAGCTGTTGCCAGAGAATTAGGCTCTAATCCACCAGGACATCATAATTTTCCATTTTACAGATGCTAATTTTAATGTTTTTTTACAACAATATACTTTAAATACAAGTTCGCAGCTATTTTGAGTCCCATGAGTTCTGAAGTATCTTTGAACCTGGAAGTGGATAACCTGAACACACTCAAAGAGTAAGTCACAAAGGGAAGCTATACCTGCACATGAAAACCACAGCAGAACTGAATTCCTGTTCTACTGTATCCATTTGAATGGCCCAAGGGAAAACACTTTATGTGTTCATCTCTTGAAATTGGAGTGCAGGGCTCATAGGCCTTTCCATGATTCATTAAACATGCAATTCTTTAATCACAGAGTAGATACTTTAGAAAGTAGGTTCTGATAGAACTTCTCATTCTGATATCCCTTCACTTTTACTTAAGCTCTACATGTAGACATTTGTCCCCACACTTCTGCAGATAGATCTGGTCACAGTTTGTAGAAAACACATGAGCGTTCTCATAGGCCAGTTGGTTGCCACTTTTTCTTTCTTATCTGGAACTAAGGCCCCTGGTTTCAGATTGTCTGACATCATTTGCATAGTACTTGGGACTGGAAAGAAAATCCTACATATGAAACAACCTAGAACAGTGCTAAAATTGTCCTGAAAAATATATGAGAATATTTTTTCTAGTTTAATAATGTAAGAATAAAACTAGGAAATTTTCCAGTGTTTACCAGTGAGCATTAAACCATTGTTCTGAACCTATCATGAGATGAGTTGTGTCTTCATAAATATATGTTGCAACTCTAATCCCTGGAGCCTGGGAATATGGTCTTGGCCAGGATGTGCATCTTAACAAGTGGAGGAATGCTAAGGTCAGACTGAATAAATGTCCTAACACAATGATGAGTGCCCTTAGAAGAGGGGAGTCCAGACCACCAAGCACCAAGCTCAGATGGTCTTGTGAAGATGTAAGAGATGGATCAAATGGGCCACCATAAGCTAATGACAGCTTAGTACTGCTGGTAGCCACAGCACATGGCAAGAAAGGGAGATGATCTTTCGAAAGTCACTAGCATCAGAACAGCTCACCAACTCTGCAATTTTAGACTGCCAGCCTTCAGAAATGTGATGTGAGGAGTTATGTCCCTTTAAACAATCCAGCTTGTTGTCATTTGATATAACAAGTATCATAATAAACCCGTCATTAAAGTTTCCCACATATGTTTGTCCCCTTTGTCTATTTTTCTTGCCTTGACAGCTGATGGGCTGTCTCCTAGAGAGTAAGAGGAACCTCATCATAGTATGAAAAGAAGAAAATGACTCACCACAGGCCCCCGGCCAGTACTGCTTAGGTAATGGAGAAGACCTTTGGCATGGTAGATGGTTGGTTGGAGATGAGCTTGGGGGAAAAGCCACTGTCTGTTGAGATCCTCGCCTCTCAGTGAGCATCTGTGACTACAGGAAGGGACAATAAGCAAAGAAACACACATTTAGACAAGAAATTGCTTCATAAAATAAAACCCAAGCTGACAAACAATTAAACTAATGAGTCCAACTTCGCTCTGACTTCTGCCACCAGCTCCAGATGTCCAGGAAGCTGCAGATCTGTACTAGAAGAGTATGGAGTGGCCTAGTTATCTGCAGCTGTGGGAACTAGAAACTGCATTTGACTTAATACAGGTTTAATGGTGTTCTAAGACAAAATTTGGGAAACATGGTTTCCCACTGTATGTACCCATTTAAAACAAAAAATAAACAAAAAAAGAAAAGATAAGAAAAAAGAAAGTCAATGTATGACTCTCCAGGCCCTTTAGTTCTACAAATAACTAATTTGACCTCAAGATAGCACACATAGTATAATGAAATACAATATTTCTGGATAGCCCAAGAGCATTATAAAATTCAATATTATTATTACACTTCATTGAAGAAACAAGTGACCTAAGGTATATAACTAAATATTTACACCTAGGATTCTTTGCCTCTAGCCCACACATCCCTTCTTAGGGAATCCTTGAAAACTGGCAGAACCAAGCTGAAGATTATATGTTCCTTGGGGATGCTCATAGTCATAGCTAACATGTTAGGTTCAAAGATTATTCAACTCTTTAACAAGAGGCAAAGCTTCCAGGGAGAGTTATCCTATAAGCCCAAGACAACTGAAAAGTTTATCAGAAGCAAACCATTCATAGGATGGATATGTTCCTAGGTATGATGGGTATTGTGGCTATGATGGCATTTATTCTAGATGGTGAGACAGCAAGATGCCACAGATTGAAGGGACCAACACAACATCCCCATCACCATAACCAACACCATTAACTCCCCTCCCACTAGTACCCTTCTAATCTCCACCACAATGAAATTGCTTAGTTTCTTCTGAACAAGTGTGCCTGAGCAAGTGTTTGACCAAGCTTCCCATATCCATCCATTCCTATCTATTTAACTTTCAGCAGATCATCCCTGTCCCCAAAATTTCATGAATTCCTAAGCTAAGAAATTCTAGTCCTGTTTGTTGTTGTAAGAGTCCTTATAGAACCATTTTGGAGAATTTTGCACTAATATAATTTTTATTTATTTTATCCTCTTCAATAGTCTGGAAGAAATGGGAGCTTGCTCCATTAGGGGCAAGAATGATTGTTGGTACCATTAAAATTCTAAAAGGAACTGTATTAGATAAAAACAAAAGACTGTATAATGACACTTGTCAGAGAGCCAACTTTGGGGAAGGATGCAATTTCACAAGACTTCATCCCTAGATGAAGGGCTATAGTTAACCACTGAGTATGGAGAGAGGGAGAACCAGTTAATCAGTTCTCTCCAGAAACCAGGCCCCAGATGCTTCAACCAATCCCAAGTGGTCAGCCCTCATCGCTAGTTCATATGTGCAACAACACTAAATGGACTCAGTAGGGTGTGTGTGTGTGTGTGTGTGTGTGTGTGTGTGTGTGTGTGTAAAAGAAAGACAATATAAAGACTCTGAATTTGAAAGGTATTATGGGAAGAAAGGCGGTGCATAGTGAACTCTTATATAGAATTCTTAAAAAAAGATAAAACTTTTCATAATTGGTATTAAGTAAACAATAGAGAACAAATCCATGCCCTGACATTTAATTATAGAAGCAAACACACTTTCCCTATTAAAACCACTGGCCCATTTGCAATTAATATTGGAGATGAAATGGCTCAAGCTCTTTTTTACAATATTTAAATCTCTGTGTTCTGAAATCATCTTTGCTTGTAAGCTCCCACTTAGAAATCACTAGAAATTGAAAATATTCAATAATTCATTTATCCTAATTTTGTCATATATTTTACTTGAGGGGCTAGGGATGTAGCTAACTTGGTAGCAATGTTTGTCTAACAATGCAAGAAATCCTAAATTCAATCCCCAGCACAACATAAGCCAGGTGTGACAGTGCATGCCTGTATTCTCAACCCTCAGAAAGCAGAGGGAGAGACAGGAAGAGCAGAAGCTCAAAGTTATCAATGGCTAGATAGTGAGAAATTATGGCCAGAATATACACACACACATACACACACGTGTGTGTGTGTGTATGTCTGTGTATAAGAGAGACAGAGAGAGAGAGAGAGAGAGACAGACAGACAGACAGACAGACAGACAGACAGACAGACAGAGACAGAGACAGATTTAGTGCCAGTAACAATGGAAAGGAAAGCATGACAGAATTGATCTATGGCATATTTGCTTGATTTCTTTTTTTTATTTTTTATTTGTTATTTTATTTATTTACATATCAAATGTTATCTCCCATCCCAGTTTCTCCTCCACAAGGCCCCTATTCCCTTCTCCCTTCCCCTGCCTCTAAGAGAGTGTTCCCCCACCCGCACACCCATTCCTGCCTCAGCAGCCTAGCATTCCCCTATTCTGGGTCATCAAGACACCACAGGACCAAGGGGCTCCCCTCCCGGTGATGCCAGATAAGGTAATCCTCTACTACATATCCACCTGGAGCCATGGGTACCCCCTGTGTATTCTTTGGTTGGGGGTTTAGTCCCTGGGAGCTTTCGGGGGGTCTGGTTGGTTGATATGAAGATGCAAACCCCTTCAGCTCCTTCAGTCCTTGCCCTAACTTCCCCATTGGGGTCCGCATGTTCAGTCCAATGTTTGTCTTTGTACATCCGCATTTGTTTTGGTCTGGCTCTGGCAGAGCCTCTCAGGGAAGAGTTATAGCAGGCTTCTGTCAGTAAGCATTTCTTGGCATCAGCAATAGTGTCTGAGTTTGGTGTCTGCAGATGGGATGGATCCCTAGGTGGAACAGTCTCTGAATGGCCTTTCCTTCAGTTTCTGTCCCACTCTTTGTCCTTACATTTTCTTTTGATAGGAGAAATTCTGGATTAATATTTTTGAGGTGGGTGGGTGGCCCCATTCCTCAACTGGGGGCTGCGTCTATCTCCTGGATATGCTCTCTGCAGGTTCTATCTCCCCTTTGTTGGGTATTTAGGCTAATGTCCTCCCTGTTGGGTTCTGGGAACCTCTTGGGTTCCTGGCATCTGGAACTTTCTAGTGGCTAACCCCAGTTTTCCCTCTCCCACTGCTACACATGTACTTTTAAATTCCTGACCCTCTGTACTTCTCCCCTATCTCCTCCCATACCTGAACTGGTCCCTATTTCACCCCCTTCTTCTCTCCCTCCTAGATCCATTAGGTTTTTTATTCTGAAATCAAGGCATCCAATAGTCTGAGAATACTTTAACTGCTGAGTGACTTTTCTTGCCTTGACCTGAATTCTCATCAACAGTGCAGACTTTATTTTTTCTGTAACACTAACCATAATGAAAAAAACTGAGGTTCTTTCAAAGCATTCCTGTTTATGTAAACAATAACTGCTTGTATTGTTATGTATCCAGCAGTCAACAATTCTGCCATTCCCTCTCTCTCTTCTTTCCCTCAGCTCCATGGAGACCAAGTTCAGGGGCAACATCTACATGGAAAGGTCCAGCGATTACCACACAGCAGAAACACAATTCTGTGCAATACTTCTTAAAAATAAAGAAAATGAAAGTTCTATATCACAACTAGAAACCACCCAAGTTTTGATTAAGAAGGCATAGTTCTAGCTCCTGGCTCCATCACTGGGTGTGGGATTTGGGGAGCTCATTTATAATCAGTATTCTAACATGGGAAAAGCAAATATGTTTACCCTGCTTCCCGAGGTTATCACCTTCACACACCACCAACCCTGCTCTACTCTGGATGGTTTTGAAGATCAAATGAAATGATACCTATCACTTGTGTTTTCATGGAAATTAAGATGCAGAGTCCTATGTCCATCTACATCCTCCTGTGTGTCTATACTCACAGCTATATCCACACGCACATGAGTATCTAAATCTCCATCCCTGTCCCCAATGGTCAGTGATGACCATGTCCATTGCTTCCTTGCCTCATGCAAATTATATTGCCTATGAATAACAGTCAGGAATCAATATGCAGGGTGAATCAAAAAGAGAAGAACCTATACCAGGGACCACAGACAAGGGACTGTGCTCTGCTTTGAAGTTTATTTGATTTAAGCACACTTCATGGTCAAGGCAGTGGAATGGATTGGAAAAGAATTAATCAAAATTAAAAAAAAATTACAAAGGGAATTACTGATTACCCTTTAGGCTACTAGCCAGGGCTAAGGGAGGAGAAGAAATAGGGATTGTCCATGATTAGCATGTGGAGAAAGTTGTGTCAGTGAAAATAATGTAAACGTTTGGGAGCTGCTATTTTAGGGAAAGTTTTGTTTAGTGGCTGTTTTCTGGGATAAAGAAATTGAACCATCCCAGCGGCAGAGCTTGGCTGTGCAGATTTGAGAAGCATGCATGCTTGCATTTGTATTCAGGCCTGCATGTGTGGCTGTGATTTGGAGGTATCTCTGTGTGCCTACAGCTTTGATATTTCCTACAGCTCGGCAACTGCCGACAACCACAATGTGTACTACACCTGCCTTGAGAGCATTTTCTTTTAAAACAAATCCATTTGCTCCCAATCTGCAAATCCGTTTGGCATTTTATGTTAATGATACCTGAGATCCCTGTAGTCATCGGAGCTGCTGGTGCTCTTCGCAGGGATTTGTTTTAAGCATATGAAGATGAAAATGTAGCCCGTCTTATTATCTACTGTAGCATTTCTGCAATGACAGCTGCCGCTTGTATGTGCAGAGAATTAGCAGATGGACAGTGATGATGGCCTGGCAAGACATTCAGAGCCTGTAATTTCTGAGAAGGGGTCATCCCTCAAGTAGAGTTTGAAGTCTTGCTTTACTTACAGGAAGAGCAAGGAGTGATCAGTGTTATTCTTCTACACTGAAAATAGCAAACTTACATAGAAAAAAAAGTCACATACCTCCTTTTCACATAGGTAATATGATATAACTGGCCTTCCACAGTTTTTATCAACCCCTTCCTTCCTTCCTTCCTTCCTTCCTTCCTTCCTTCCTTCCTTCCTTCCTTCCTTTCTCTCTCTCTCTCTCTCTCTCTCTCTCTCTCTCTCTCTCTCTCCTCTTTGTATCACTTTCTGTCTCTCTGTCCCTTTCTCTGTCTCTGTCTGTTTCTCTATTTATGATTTCTGTGTGTTGTGTGTCTCTCTATCTATGTCTTTCTGTGTGTTTCTTCCTGTTTCTCCTCTGTGTCTCTCTGGTTGCCTTGTCTCTGTTTCTGTGTCTCTGACTCTCTCTTTGTCTCTCTGTCGCTCTCTCTTTATCTACCTCTTTCTATTTCTCTCTCTCTCTCTCTCTCTCTCTCTCTCTCTCTCTCTCTCTATTTCTCTCTCTCTCTCTGACAAAGTCTCATGTATTCATACTGGCCTCAAACTTGCTAGGTAGCCAAGGAAGACTTTGAACCTTTGGCTCTCTTGCCTTGCTCCCTAAGTGCACGTGTTACTATCCTAGTTTATGACCCTCTGGGGATCAAAATCATGGAATTGGGCTTCAGGCATCCCAGGCTAGCACTCTACCAACCATGCCTAGTTGTTTTTCTGTTGTAGTTGTTGTTGGGTGTTTTTGTTTGTTTGAGATTAAATTTAAATATTTTCATTTATAATAAAGTTTGTGTGCAGAAAATGTGATAATTTAGAATACCCAAATATTCAGATATTTCAATGTTACCTTGAAATACCTGTATCCCAAGAAACCCCTCAAATGCAAATCACTTTATCTCTCAGTCTAGATCTATAATTATAACCAGAATCACGATGCTAAGATGCCTGGCCAAAATGGGAGCTCATTATCTTTTTCTAGCTTTGAATGTTTCTGTGCATTTGTTTATTTTTGAGGCAAAGACTCAGTTAAGTCACAGTGGCCCTGAACTCACCACAGTCAGTGATGGCCTTGAATAATTAATATCTCATTTCTACTTCCTGAATGCTAAGATTTCAGAAATTTACCACTACAGTCAAATGGTTTTATGCACTGTTTGTGATCAAATGAAAGGCTCTGTGCATGTCCGCTAGTACCGTACCAACTGAGCTACATCCTGAACCCTGATTGATGGGGGGTTTTAGGTGGAGCAGGCACCATCACTGCCTTTCTTACAATAAGTGCTTCATATAGACATGGCCCACTCAGTCTGTAAGATATTCACTATCTATATCCAAATAGTCATTATCCTTAAGGAATAGTACACAGGGATTCTGTTGAGGTTCTTTTTGTTTGGATTATAATTTGAAAGTATAGAGGATCATAAATAAGTCAAGATTTCTGGGGTGGAGGAAATGAGATGGGATCTAGAAAGGTAGAAATAAAATTTCAAAATTGAAATTTTGGTGATGTACATTTCCTTTTTCAAAGCAAAGAAAAACTAGCCCTGCATGGTAGTGCATTATTTTGATATTAGAGCATGGTAGACAAAGGTAGGAGGGTCAGAAAAATAAGGTTAACCCCAGCTATAAAGTTACAAGCAGGGTGACCTGGCTACATCATGAGACCTGATATCCAAAGTTAAAACAAGAAAGATAACAAGGAGAAAGAGAACATTCACCAAACTAATGGCACTCATTCTTTTCTTTATCTTGTCTCTCCCCTCTTTGGGTAAGCTTAACTCTGTAGCCCTGCCCCTTCTATCTCTTAAGGGCTACAAATTCAGGAATGTACTACCAGACCCAACTTCTCAAAATTATACTCTTAACACTAACTATAGATCATGGTGATCAACCAATCCCAGCAATCACCAAGATACTGGGAGACAGGTATTGTAAACAATCAATTCAGAAAGAATTATATGAACCAGCAGGATTCTTGAAGCAAAGAATGGGCCATAAATCAGAAAAGGAAGGGAGAGATTGTGTGTCTTCCTATAAGAGAATTTACAAAACTGGAATCAGACAAAAAGATGATTCAAAAATCCCCCATCTGTCTATGTCTGAACAATAGAGAGAAGGTACCCAGCAGACAGAACAGATGAGGCCAGGATTGATAGCAAGAGAGCCCTAGCACAGCAAGCTCTGGAGTCTTAGGAATGGCAGTGTGTTTGGGATCCAGAAAACACTTTCATCAGTGTTAGCACATCCCACCCTGGGACAAAGTGTGGGTACAGAAGAAAACTCTTTTCTTTTTGTCTTTTTGTCTTTTTCTTTCTTTTCTTTCTTTCTTTCTTTTTTCCTTTTTGGTTTTTTTCGAGACAGGGTTTCTCTGTATAGCCCTGGCTGTTCTGGAACTCACTCTGTAGACTAGGCTGGCCTTGAACTCAGAAATCCACCTGCCTCTGCCTCCCAAGTGCTGGGATTACTCTTTTCAAAAGCTCAGGGATGTGTTGAAGCCTCTAGATCTTGGCAGCCCAGGATAAGGCACATTGTCCAGATGCTGTGCTCAGAGCTTTCCAAATGAACATTTCTCACATGCAAAAGGGAAATAAAAGGAGAACAAATCAAATTAATTTCAAGGTAGTTTGAAAGCTCAAGACAAGCAGGGTTTTAAGGAGCATTTTATTATGCTTAGGAGATCATTTGTAACTCAAAATCTTTACAGTTAAAAATGGAGAGCAGAAAAATCCAAGATAGTTGTTTGTTCTTCAGCAACTCCAGAGACTCAGAAATAAGTTTCCTGGGGTTGATCAAATCACAGCCCAAGAATGAGAAAACCATTATAGGTGTCCAACCTTTTGGTCACTGTAACATAATGTCATCAACAATGTCCCTGCTTGAAAACTGTTCAATTGAATTAGACAAAAGTCACAGGAAGTTCTCACAGATTTTTTAATGAGTTTAGGACTGTACCTGTGCTTAGCTACATGCAGCCTACTAGTCAAACACTGAACATGCCTAGATTAACCAGCAGCTGACTTTAACATCATCTTTTTAAAGAAAAATATCCAGCTTCTGGCTGTTATAAATAAGATCGCTATGAACATAGTGGAGCATGTGTCCTTATTACATGGTAGAGCATTTTCTGGGTATATGCCCAGGAGAGGTATTACTGGATCTGGTAGTACTATGTCCAATTTTCTGAGGAACCACCAAACTGATTTCCTGAATGGTTGTACCAGCTTGCAATCCTACCAGCCGTGGATGAGTATTCCTCTTTCTCTACATCCTCTCCAGCATCTGATGTCACCTGAGTTTTTTTATCTTAGCCATAATGACTGGTGTGAGGTGGAATCTCAGGTTGCTTTGATTTGCATTACCCTGATGACGAAGGATGTTGAATATATTTTTAGGTGCTTCTCAGCCATTCGGTATAAGCTCAGAATACCTAAGATACAATTCGAAAAACACATGAAACTCAAGAAGAAGGAAGACCAAAGTGTGGATACTTCAACCCTTCTTAGAAGGGGGAACAAAATACCCATGGAAGGAGTTACAGAGACAAAGTGTAAAGCAGAGACTGAAGGAATGGCCATCCAGAGACTGCCCCACCTGAGGATCAATCCCATAAACAACCACCAAAACCAGACACTATTGGGGATGCCAACAAGAGCTTGCTGACAGGAGCCTATCTCCTGAGAGGCTCTGCCAGTGCCTGACAAATTACAGAAGTGGACGCTCACAGCCATCCATTGAACAGAGCATAGGGTCCCCAGTGAAGGAGCTAGAGAAATTACCTAAGGAGCTGAAGGGGTTTGTAGCCCCATAGGAGGAACAACAATATGAACTAACCAGTACCCCCAGACGTCCCTGGGACTAAACCACCAACCAAAGAAAACACATGGTGGGACTCATGCTCTAGCTGTATATGTATCAGAGGATGGCCTAGTTGGTCTACAATGGGAAGAGAGGCCCTTGGTCCTAGGAAGGTTCTATGCCCCAGTATAGGTTAATGCCAGGGCCAGGAAGTAGGAGTGGGTGGGTTGAGGAACAAGGCAGGGGGAGGGTATAGGGAGTTTTTGGAGAGGAATCTAGGAAAGGGGATAGCATTTGAAATGTAAATAAAGAAAATATCTTATTTAAAACAAAGAAAATTATCCAGATGCTGTAGGAATCTCTTAGTAAAGCACTGCTCTTGTAAGAATTATGACTTAAGTTCAGTCTCCAGAAACTACATAAATGGTTGGGAATGCTGGTACATTCCTGAAACCTCAACACTAGAAAGGTAGACACACAAGGGAAGCTTGCTAACTAGGCACTCTAGCCTAATATATGAGGACCATGCCAACAAGAGCCTTTGTCCCAAGGAAGGCAGCAGTATTCCTGTGGATGACAAATGAAGTTTTCTTAGAGACCCCAGGTCCACACACAGACATGCACATAAACATGCAAATGCACACATATTCATATACACACATGAATGCATACACATATGAAGAGAAATACTCAAAGTTAAAATGTTAACATAAGCCAATCTAAGTATTAATAGGTTGTTCTTCATGCTTTCTTTTTCCCCCAAAGTATCTCCACCCACGAGTAGCACCTGTACCACCCTTGCCTTCTACTCTTAAACCTCCGTGTGAATAAAGGTCCTATGGAATCTGGGCATGATGAAGTGAAAGACATGCTGCATCACACAGTACAGAAAGAAAGCAAGAAAATTAACCTTTAAAAATGGAGCCATGTCCTTTAGAAAGGGCAACATTGCCCCACATTGAAGAGAAGTCTAACAGATGATATTTAGAATCTCTCACCTGGAGCAGAGGCAGCTCAAGAAGTCTGCAAGGCAACCAATGCCCTGCTATAGCACACACCAGCGCACCCTACTTCCTGCTGTCATGTTAGTGTCTGACATGTTTTATTATTATTATTATTATTATTATTATTATTATTATTATTATTATTATTTGAAACCAATACAGAGTAAAATATAAATGCACTTTCTCTTACTATACAAACTGGAATTTCAGTTGGAAAATGCAAAAGTGATGGGAAAACTGTAAAGTTCTCATTTGGCAAATACCACAGTAGCTGTAATTTTGTACAGAACTCACCAATAGATGTAAATATCTGTGAACAAAAGTATATAAGTCACAAAATATTCAAATTGGCTAAGAGAATCACCAAATACTATAGCTAATTCTACAGAGGGGAATTATAACTTCATGGTGGATAAAGCATGTGGATACCACTTACTGCAGAGATCAAAATTACCATGATCGCATGGCAGGACATGTCCATATCAAATTTCCCAAAAAACAATATTCTGAGAAATGTGCTTTACCTTTGTGGGTGGTGTTTCCACACAAAAGCAGAACACTAGACAACCACAAAGTGAGCTACAGTCCTCTAATATCTGATCACTATCCTTCAGATATCTAAATTGAGAAGTTAAAAACTGAAAGAAAGGCAAAAGAAGGGGGGTATGGGATAGGAGGGAAAGGAAAGAGAGGGGAAGGGAGGAGAAGGGAAGGGAGGAGAGGGAAAGGAAGGGAAGGGAAGGGAAGGGAAGGGAAGGGAAGGGAAGGGAAGGGAAGGGAAGGGAAGAGGGCAATCTAAAGGACTAAGGGTAAATGAACAAATATGAGAGTGAAATATAGTTAGGACAAAAATGGAAATATGAAGATATGTGTAATTAATGCCTGTACATTAATATTAGATTTTTTGTTTGTTTAATCACTAAATGGATATGAAAATGTCATTTAAAGAAACTAGATGGAAAGTAATACATTTTTATAATTATGTTTATAATGATTTCAACTAGAGTTTTACATTTTTATATTCATGTGTATATAAACCATTTGAGTACAGGTATCTATAAATGTCAGAAGAGGATTCAGATTCAAGGGAGCTGAGATATAGGCAGTTATATGCCATGCAACTGGGGTGCTGTCGCCATACACAGGTTCTCTGGAAGAGCAACACCTATTCACAGCCAATGAGCATCTCTTCAGCCCCATGATAGGAACTTTTGTGAACATTATAAATTATTTCAAAGTGTGTTTGTGTATAAAAGCTGTTTTATAATTTTCAAAAGTAAGATATTGCATGGTTTCTAAAATCCAAGTTAAAATTTTAAAAATGGGCATGAGATGATAAGACAGTAAATGGTTAGAAAAAGGTAACTTCATTTTGCTAATGACACTTGGTTTAAATAGGACACACAAGACAAGCAAGGGCTTAAGAGGAAAAAAAAAGTTAAAAAGATGACATCATCTTTACTCTAATGGAAAATAAGAAATAATAAAAATTCAAGACAAAAAGATAAATATACAAAGTCAGCAAAGAATATCAAATGCCCAAATTTCTGAAAGGCAAAAGCAATGCCAAGGATTGTAGGAGGAACAGCGAGGCCACCTCTGCATAAACACCGAGGGCTGTGCAGTGTAGCTGCAAATGCACCTTCTACAGGAGGACCAAATTGAGGACTATCTGAGAGACCAAGAATTGCCAATGCAGCCAATGGTATCCAATCTGGAACTGCTGTTTAGAAGAGATGCTTTCTTAGGACCAATGGGACATGGGTATTAAAGGAGCTTGAGGCAGTGTTCCAATGAGCTTGCTGCAGTCTTTCTCACCTGCTCTTGGAGTCTACGCCATTAATTCCATGCTACCTCACCTCCAACCCCCAAAGGCAGGTAGGGTCTGGCAACAAGCAGTCCAGGAAACAGGCAGCAAAGGATCAGAACAAACACTGAATCCTATATTACAAAACAGGTATTAAACAAAGAAAATATAAACTATACATCTACAGAATGTATTGTGTATCTGAGACTATTGATGTAGTCTGTCCAATGTGATGATCTAATAATCTTACTAGATTTTTAAAGAAAAAGATGGACTCATTATCAATGTAGGCAGTAAGGAAATGAGACTTAGAAAGACAAAAATATCTCTGTCTAAAGACAATGTTTCAGATATGTAAAATACTGACTATAGTATCTAAAGAAATAGATTTTAAGGCACATTTTATACTGAAACTGGCCTTCAAATATAAAAATATGTCAACAAACTTAAGAACTCAGAAAATAATATTTTCCATGGATCTGATCTTAGAGGTATACTTGAAAAAAATTCTAAACACATGAAACTCAAGAAGAAGGAAGATCAAACTGTGGACACGTCACCCCTTCCTAGAATTAAGAACAAAGCACACATTGAAAGAGTTACAGAGATCATGTGTGAAGCTGAATCCAAAGGATGGACCCAATGACTGCGGCTGCCAGGGATCCATCCCACAATCAGCCACCAAACATAGACACTATAGCATATGCC
>LR753313.1:2898196-2956030 GCA_902729485.2 Mus minutoides
TTAACACCAGGGCCAAGATGTGGGGGCAGGTGGGTAGGGGAGCAGGGCCGGGAGGGGGGAGGGTATAGGGAACTTTCTGGATAACACTTAAAATGTAAATGAAGAAAATATCTAATAAAAGTTGGAAAAATAATTCTCAAATAGGCAAAATGTTTGGACATTCAATAAAACTAAAGAATACCTCAGCTTTAGAACATATTTCCTACTGTAATTTTTTCATATATCAAAAATTCACCACTTTAAAGACAAAAATGGTCACTTGCTCATCTTTGAGGCCCCAGAGCCTGAGTGAGTACTTGCTCAAAGATCTTTTGCATAACCATATTAACCCAAAATTAATCAAAGAGTGAAATATTTGAAATGTTGCATGACCAATAAATCAAAACTTACTGAAAAACAAAATAAATACTTTAAACAATAAACCACGTTGTGCTCAATATCTCATGTTTGTGATGCAGAATATATTGGAGAAGCTTGGTTCAGGCCACTCATCGACTCTTCTTCTTGCTCCTCAGCTGCAACGGCATCACCTTTACAAACAACAGTTACTAAGTTCATATTTCTCTCTGCCTTACTAGCTGCATAATCTTCACAGTATCCATTTTTAAAAAGCCATAATTACTACATTACAGATTTTGAAAGGTTTAGAAACTAGCCTAATGTCACACTGCCAGGTTAGCTTTGAATTTGAATAAACTATGCCTCATGCAAGAGGGCTGTTTGCAAGATACTCAGAAATATCACACAGCTTACCTATATAATGAGCCTAGAATCCTTAAGGCATGAAAGATGAGAAGGAAAGAAACAGGAATGAAGGGTCTTTGCCTCCTCCATCCATATTCACTAGTCCATCCCAGCTTCTGCCATTCAATGTATGTGTTAAACTTACGGACTTCGTTTTTGGTTAAAGTAGGGATTGCACTGCTCAATATTTTTAAAATAAATGATCATGCAGTCTGGAAAAAAAAGTTTTCAGAGACAACACACTTGCTGCATGAACATGAGGGTCTGAGTCTGGTCAGCAGCACTTACACAGAAGCCAGGAGCAGGGGTGCACTTCTGAACTTCCATGGTACTGGAAGGCACAGGGACACATGACTCCTTGCCTATTATTGGTCAGCCAGTCTAACTGAAACTACAAACTCCACATTCAATCAGTTCATCAAAGCATAGGATCAGCTGAAGACACCTAGCATCAACTTCTAGAATCTACATGTATACACGGAGTGAACACCTCAAGCATATATATGCACATATTCGTATAAGCAACACACACACAGACACAGACACACAGACACACATACAAATAGTAACCTGTGAGTACAATGGTATGACTCATAGCTTTACTGTAAGTCTTAGAAATATTTTCATATTGAGTGGTTTTTCTGAATGGTGTGTTTTTATTGTTTGGACTTTGGTTTACCTGAGACACTTTTGTACTATGAAGCCTCAGCTTCCCTAAAATTATACCAATTTACCTGTCCTTGCCTCCCAAGTTCTGAGATGATAGGATTGTTCCATAATATTTCTCTTTTGTCTCCAGATCCCTTAAAAGCAAAGTAAGTACTATCAATGTTTCACAAGTCCGTGTAAAGCATATTGTGATGTTTAAAACATAAAGTATCCAAAAATATAGAACTCATTAATTTACCACACATGGATTGTCCAACTAATGTGCCTATGATGCATCAGATAGTACTTAAATAGTATCCCCACCCCAAACACTGCAGCTGCATACATGTGCTCCAAAACTTTGCGTGCTTGCGACTCTTATCAAGTAAGGGCAGCAGTCAGCTAACACAGGTGTCTGCTCTGCTCATTTCTCAACCACAGAACAGTGTAGCAATCACCATGTGGCAGCAACTAATTCATCTTTATCTAAAGAATAAAGGAAATTCAACTCTCTATTCTCCTGCTGTCAAAAAGGTTCTTTATGGACTGTCAATACCTAACTGTAGTGTTTTGTTTTTTGTTTCTACTGTCAAAGCAACAGTTTTAATCATTGATTATTGATGACCTTGGATCATCTCTGTGTACACAATGGTATGCTCAGTGCTCCTACAGTTTATTTTGGAATAAAAGTTGTCATATTTTCTTTGATGGATATATTTACAGAAAAAAAAAAAACTTAGCTAAATTTTACTCTTTCTCTACATCCTTGCCAGCATGGGTTGTCACATTAGTATTTGATCTTAGCCATTTTGCTTGGTGTAAGGTAGAATCTCAGGGTTATTTTGATTTGTATTTCCATGATAACTAAGGATGCTGAACATTTCTTTATGAGTTTTTCCCCTGCTTGAGATTCCTCTGTTGAGATTTTCTGTTTAGCTCTGTATCCCATTCTTAAATTCTTAAATTGGCTTTTTGGCATCTAACTTTATGAGTTCTTTATATATTTTGGGATATTAGCCTCTATCAGATACAGGGGTACTGAAGAATTTTTCCCAAATCTGTAGGCTGCTGTTTTGTCCTTTGCCTTAAAGAAGCTTTTCAGTTTCATGAGATCCCATTTGTCAGTTTTTTTTATCTTAGAGCATGAGCCATTGCTGTTCTGTTCAGAAATATTTCCCCTGTACCAATGCATCTGAGACTATTTCTCACTTTCTCTTCTACTAGCTCTAGTGTATCTGGTTTTATGTTGAGGCTCCTGATCCACTTGGACTTAGGCTTTGTGCAGGTGATAAATATGGACCAACTTGCATTCTTCTACAAACAGACCACCAGTTAGACCAGCACCATCTGTTGAAAGTGCTTTCTTTTTTTCCACTGTAATGGTTTTGGCTTCTTTATCAAATATCTAGTGCCCATAGATGTGTGAGGGGTTTTTTTTGGGGGGTGGGGGGGTAAAATATATATATACAAAGTTGTAAAAAGAGTCTCATTTCCACATCAATGAAGCAAAGTCAAAGAAGTTTCCATCTGAGATCTCCCAAGAATTCAAAAACAAGAGTCCTCTAGTGTAACATAAGGTGTCATATTTCTTTTCCTAAAAGAAAAGAACTCCTAACTCTCATTTTCTCTATTATCATCTTTCTGAAGGTCCATGGTCTCAAATACCTTCCAAATACACACCAGTACACTCATAGGTCAGGGCAGTTCTCAGCTTCCATCAGAGAAGCTTGGTTTTGTATGGGTTAGCACAAAAATTCACAAGTGGTCAAAGTACACAGGAAAGGTGACAGCATATCCATAGTACCCACCAGGCCCTCTAAACACAAGGCCCAGGGAATATTAAAGAAGAACTTGTTGTGAGAGGCAAATCTTTATGTGGAAAGCTAAATATCAGTATCTTCTGCACATGGCAAAGCATTCTTAGATGCACTGTAGTTGCACTTAACTTCAAACCATATGTACAAAATTGAGGCTCCAGCCCTTCCTAAGGACTATTGACAGTTAATGGTGGCTAGGAGAAGGACTGTTGTTTTTTTCAGTGATGTAGCCATGATAAGTTGTCCAAGTTCCAGTAAAGAAACACCTGCTAATACTCATACAGCCAACCAGTCAATGTTAATTAAACACAGTCACACACACACACACACACACACACACACACAGAGAGAGAGAGAGAGAGAGAGAGAGAGAGAGAGAGAGAGAGGATAGTAGATTCTCTTGATCTAGGTAAATGAATGGTTTTCACATGAGGAGAGGTGGGTAAAACAGGGCAAATGGAATTGAGAGTATAAAATTCAAGACATATGTATATGAACCTGTCAAAGAATAAAATCTTTAAAAGGTAACTCTTATTCTATCTTTTTGTGCTTTCAAGGCTTGTTTTATATTAAGGCAATGTCTCTTTGTCTACCAGAAATAAAAGTCAATAGTAGTATCAGTGATGTCATCAAGCCCAAACCTGTCTTGAGAATAGTTTCTCCTCCCTTTGACTACAAAAACAGAAAGAAAAGATGGTCCTCTTTCTCCAGATTCCATTGTTTGGCTCTGGTATGTGGTAGTCTCTTTTGAGTTTGTTAGGCCTAGAAACATAGATACAGATGAGTATTTTGTGAGTATTTTGTAGTATTGGGGTTCTCATTATCTAGAACTTCCAGTCCTGTGTCCTGACACCAGCATTGTCTGCTAATAATGACAATATAATAGAATGCGAAAAGCTGCCCCTTACCTCAGAAGCTCCTTGAAGTGCTAGCGGAAAACCATGCAAAGAAGAGTATGGCAGCACTCACATTGTACAAAGGGAGTCAGGAAACTAAGTCAGCAAGTGACATGGCTTTCTTTTCTTGCCATATAATCCCATGCAAGGTCCTCTGCTTTCTTTGGCTCACAGTTACTATTTTTAAAAGAATTTCAGTTGTTAATTTAGCTTTTATATTTTCAAAGATAATTACATCACTTCTTCCCTTCTGTCCTCCTGGCCCCTCTCAGTTACTATCCCATGGAGCTCTTCAATGGACCCCACTCTCAAGGAGATAGATAGCCTTTTTTTATATCAAATATCTAGATTTGGGTAGTATTTATTTGTGCTTTTGATATACAAAGAAGCAAATTAAAATTACAAGATATAAAACACAACTGATCTATCTTGATGTCTTTGCTACTTCATGGCATAATTCTTTAGTAAAAGATAAAAATATTCAGAGAGAGAGAGAGAGATACTCAAAGTCAAGGAAGGAAGCAAAGGTAATTTATAATGTTGTGTCTGTTAAAATACAAATTCACTCAGACAAAAACAGTCTATAATTTGTCAGTTGCATCAATGGCCTCCATTCTGGTTTACATCCCATGAATTTTGTGTTTTCCCCCTCAGTAAGACATAATGCTAAACCCACAATATTCAAATTCTTCCCATGGCTTCCCATCATGCAATGCAGGATACATAAAGTGCTTTCTTATTATTTTTTTTTTTTTTACTTTATGTGTATACATTTTTTGCCTGCAATATTGTCTGTGCTCCACATTCATGTACATCCATCAAAGACCAAAAGAGGATTTCTGATCCATGAGATCTGCAGTTACAGGTGACTGACAATTTTAGGTCCTCTGGAAGGGTAGCCAGAGTTCTTAACTGTTTAGCCTGAGCTTTTCCATAGTCTGATCTCTGGTCATCAATCCAATTCCAATCTTATATCACTACTATCTTGGGTTTGCTATTTACTGCTGTGATAAAACACCATGACAAAAAGCAACTTGGGGAGGAAAGCATTTACAGTCTGGTGTGAAGTCAGGGCAGGAGGAACTCAAGGTGGGGCATGGAAGAAAACACTGAAGAAAACACTGAAGCAAAGACTATGCAGAAATGTTCTTCCCCAGAGGCCCTTGGTCTTATGAAGATTATATGCCCCGGTACAGGGGAATGCCAGGACCAGGAAGTGGGAGTGGGTGGGTTGGGGAGCAGGGCGGGGGTATGTGTGGAAGGGTATAGGGACTTTCAGGATAGCATTTGAAATGTAAATGAAGAAAATATCTAATAAAAAGAAAAAAATGTTCCTCCCCAGCTTATTCCTTCCAACTTGCTCACTTTGCTATCTGTTGTACTCTCAGTTCCACCTGCCCTTGGATGCTACCGGAATGCTATATGCATGTGCTACCCTAATGCTTTAAATCTTCTCTACTGCTGATGTAAGTCTTAAGCATCCTTTGGTTTTTAGCTTCCTTTCAGGAAATTTCTAAAGCCCAGATCCTTTCATGAGTCTTTCTCTGGCTACGTAATTCCATATTTTATTATTATTATTATTATTATTATTATTATTATTATTATTATTATTATTATTTGGTCCTAGGTCCTGTGAAGGTTCTATGCCCTAGTATAGGAGAATGCCAAGACTGGAAATGGGAGTGGGTGGGTTGGGGAGCAGAGGGGTTGGGGGAGGGGAAACTAGGAAAGGGGATAACATTTGAAATGTAAGTAAAGAAAACATCTAATAAAAATACATAAAAACATTAATTTTCTGAGCTCTGTATTTCCTTGAGAAAATGAAAAGGAGGAACGCTTACATGTATGCTGCCATTGGCGATCTGTATATATGAGCTCATGTATGCTGTCATTGGTGATCTGTATATATGAGC
Organism: Mus minutoides; assembly: GCA_902729485.2. Classification (NCBI taxonomy): domain Eukaryota; kingdom Metazoa; phylum Chordata; class Mammalia; order Rodentia; family Muridae; genus Mus; species Mus minutoides. Next base: position 2,904,215 of record LR753313.1, read on the forward strand.
TCAGTTTACAGCCTGATATATAGATTTGGCCAAATGATTTAGCTGTGTTCTCATCCAGTATTTGCTTGGTGATAATCCTTTGGATTCTGTTTACTTCATAGGAGTTCAGTAACAGGTCCTACAAAAGGCACTTGAAGAAGTACCATGAGATCTCATTTTAAAAACAGTTCATTTCTCTAAAATTCACATTTGTATCAACAGCAAATAACGTCCTGAACATTCACATAACAAAACTTTAGATTCACATTATGGTTTGCTTGTGCATAATGGTGTATTGTTTCAATACTTAGCATGAACTATTTTGAACAAATCCCAATACCTCCTTGTTATATAAAAGCCTAGAGACCAATTAGATCATTAGTAGCAGACTTTTCTGAAATTTTCAGTTAATCTTAAGAAATTTTAAGGAGAACAAAATACCCTAAATTGATTATTTAATCCCCAAGATACTCATCATTTCATGTCTGAAGGAACTGTAGTTCAGATTTATATAACTACTCAAATGAAAATAGATGGTCTGGAGAAATCAGGATTTTTCTTCCCTAAAGCACAATCTTACTCCCCTTGTGAAACATTCTTCCTCATTATTGTTTATTTGTGTGTTTGCTTGTGTGTGTGTGTGTGTGTGTGTGTGTGTGTGTGTGTGTGTGCGTGTGCGTGTGTGTGTGTTCAATGTCATTTTGCTAGAAGAAAACCTTTTGTGTTGACTGGAACCTATGCAACTGAATTACACATAAATCTTACATTCAAGAAATTAAAACTAAAATAATCATTTTGAGATTTTGCAAATAAAGACAGGAGCATAGCAACTCTCTTGTGCTTATCTTTTGCAAGAGTCTCTCACATTATTTCACACATTTTCTCAAGTCCAATACATTATTTCCATACCCAATATACTTTATTTTATACATCTATAACTAGTCCTTAAAAAAGTTATGTGTTCTGCTTCAAAATATATAAAAAACAATGACAGTCTATTTTCTTCACCACTAGGATCCTGCCTAGGACACCCATCATCTCCTACCTGGAACATGGCAAAGCTGCTGGTCAGCTATTCTCTACCAGCCTCTAACCATCACTGTTATGATCTAGTCTGTGCATCACAGCAAGGGACCCTGTCATTATTTTTATCAGAATTGACTTGCCCTAGCATTGTCTTCACATCCCTCAGAATGAATTCCTCTACTGTTTTTCTATCTGCCTCCCTCAGCCCACATCAGTGCTGTGCATTATAAACACATTTCATCTTCTCTTCCAGCTACCCATTGCTCTCTTGCCACAGGTATATAGGGTTATTCTGTAAAATGTTACCTACACACTAGTTTATCTAAAAATGACCTTTCTCTAGTTCCCAAATGTCTCTTCTGCTCATTTTATTATTATTTTATTCATCAAATTTAATAGTAACTACCACTATGCCACATATCTGCTTTAGCGAAGTTTATGCTCTATTATCATTTCTAGAATGTGAACTTGGGTTTAACAATTCCTGGTTTAACAATTGTGTCCTTAGCATGCAAAATACCTCGTTGCACATAGAGTTGATTATATCAAAAAAGAAAGAATGAATATTCAATCTCTAATCTCTGAAAAGTATTTTAGTTTATTTCTGCTAAGATTCAAGGAGCAAAATCAGAAGGTTTTTTGGCTGCATCTTTTTTTTTTTTTTTTTCAACTTTTATTAGATATTTTCTTCATTTACATTTCAAGTGTTATCCAGAAAGTTCCCTATATCCTCCCCCCTCCCGGCCCTGCTACCCTACCCACCCGCTCCCACCCCCTGGCCCTGGCGTTCCCCTGTATTGGGGCATATAAAGTCTGCATAACCAAGGGGCCTCTCTTCCCACTGATGGCNGGGACATCTGGGTTCTTTCCAGTTTCTGGCTATTATGAATAAGGCTGCTATGAACATAGTGGAGCATGTGTCCTTGTTACCAGATGGAATATCTTCTGGATATATGCCCAGTAGAGGTATTGCAGGATCTTCTGGTAATACTATGCCCAATTTTCTGAGGAACCGCCAGACTGATTTCCAGAGTGGTTGAACAAGCTTGGCTGCATCTTTTTTATCCAGGGAGTCCTCTTAACAGTATGAGGGATGAGAACTTCCCAGCAGCAAGGTCTCATAGAACAGCAAAATAATCTTCTTTGACAAAAATAAAATAAAATAAAAAATTTTAAAAGCCTCAACTAATACAAGAAGATTGAAATAATTCCATGTGTGTGCATACTATTAGATGACCACGGATTAAGGCTAGACTTCAATAACAACACAAACAACAGAAAACCCACATATCCATGGAAACTGAACAACTCTCTACTCAGTGATAACTTGGTCAGAGAAGAAATAAAGAAATTAAAGACTTTCTGGAATTCAATGAAAATGATGACACAGCATACCCAAACTTATGGGATATGATAAGTGCTAAGAGGAAAATTCATAGCACTAAGAGCTCTTGTGAAGAAATTGGAGAGATCCTACACTAACAACTTAACAGCACACCTAAAAGCCCTAGAACAAAGGGAAGCAAACACACCCAAGAGGAGTTGAGGGCAGGAAATAGTCAAACTCAAGCAAATAAAAACAAAGAGAAAGATACAAAGAATCAAAACCAAAAGCTGGTTCTTTGAGAAAATCAACAGGATAAATAAACCCCTAGCCAAACTAACTAAAGGGTACAGAGACAATATCCAAAGGAACAAAATCAGAAATGAAAAGGGAGACATAACCACAGAAACTTAGGAAATTCAAAAAATCATTATATCCTACTACAAAAACCTATACTCATCAAAACTGGAAAATCTAGGTAAAGTGATGATTTTTCTAGAGGGATACAATGTACTAAAGTTAAATCAAGAACAAGTAAACTATCTAAACAGGCCCATATCACCTAAAGAAATAGAAGAAGTTATTAATTTTTTTCAACTTTTATTAGATATTTTCTTCATTTACATTTCAAGTGTTATCCAGAAAGTTCCCTATACCCTCCCCCTCCCGGCCCTGCTCCCCTACCCACCTGCTCCCACATCTAGGCCCTGGCGTTCCCCTGTATTGGGGCATATAAAGTCTGCATGACCAAGGGGCCTCTCTTCCCAATGATGGCCAACTAGGCCATCCTCTTCTATATATGCAGCTCTGGGGGTATTAGTTAGTTCCTGGTTATTCTTCCACCTATAGGGTTGAAGACCCCTTCAGCTCCTTGGGTACTTTCTCTAGCTCCTTCCTTGGGAACCCTGTGTTCCATCTAATAGCTGACTGTGAGCTTCCACCTCCATGTTTGCCAGGCATTGGTATAGTCTCCCATGAGACAGCTATATCTGGGCCCTTTCAGCACTATCTTGCTGGCATATGCTATATTGTCTATTTTTGGTGGCTGATTGTGGGATGGATCCCTGGTAGCCGCAGTCATTGGGTCCATCCTTTGGATTCAGCTTCACACATGATCTCTGTAACTCTTTCAATGTGTGCTTTGTTCTTAATTCTAGGAAGGAGTGACGTGTCCACATTTTGATCTTCCTTCTTCTTGAGTTTCATGTGTTTAGTAAATTGTATCTTGGGTAGTCTAGGTTTCTGGGCTAATATCCACAAATCAGTGAGTACATGTTATGTGAGTTCTTTTGTGATTGGGTTACTTCACTCAGTATGATGGCCTCCAGATCCATCCATTTGCCTAGGAATTTCATATATTTATTGTTTTTAATAGCTGAGTAGTACTCCATTGTGTAAATATACCAAATTTTTGTATCCATTCCTCTGTTGAGGGACATCTGGGTTCTTTCCAGTTTCTNTGGTTGAACCAGCTTGCATTCCCACCAACAATGGAGGAGTGTTCCCCTTTCTCCACATCCACGCCAGCATCTGTTGTCACCTGAATTTTTGATCTTAGCCATTCTTACTGGTGTGAGGTGGAATCTCAGGGTTGTTTTGATCTTCATTTCCCTGATGATTAAGGATGTTGAACATTTTTTCAAGTGCTTCTCAGCCATTTGGTATTCCTCAGTTGAGAATTCTTTGTTTAACTCTGTGCCCCACTTTTTAATGGGGATATTTGATTTTCTGGTGTCCACCTTCTTGAGTTCTTTATATATATTGGATATTAGTCCCCTATCTGATTTAGGATTGGTAAAGATCCTTTCCAAATTGGTTGGTGGCCCTTTTGTCTTGTTGACAGTATTTTTTGTCTTACAGAAGCTTTGCAACTTTATGAGGTCCCATTTGTCAATTCTTGATCTTACAGCACAAGCCTTTGCTGTTTTGTTCAGGAATTTTTCCCCAGTGCCCATATCTTTGAGGCTTTTCCCCACTTTCTCCTTTATAAGTTTCAGTGTCTCTGGTTTTATGTGGGGGTCTTTCAACCACTTAGACTTGACCTTAGTACAAGGAGATAAGAATGAATCAATTCAAAACTCCCAACCAATAAAAAGCCCAGGACCAGATGACTTTAGTGCAGAATTCTACCAGACATTCAAAGAGCTAATACCAACCCTCCTCAAACTAGAAAATTAGAAACAGAAGAAACACTATCTAATTCGTTGCATGAATCCACAATTATTCTGATACCATACCACATAAAACCCAATAACAAAAAAGAGAACTTCAGACCAATTTCACTTATGAATATCGATGCAAAAATACTCAATAAATTTTCACACACTAAATCCAAGAACACCTTAAAATCATCATTCACCATGATCAAGTAGGCTTCATACCAGCAATCCAAGGTTGGTTCAATATACAAAGATTTACTATTTTAAGCAGATATATACACTTCAATAGACCCAATTAAGACGACTTCTACATCTCTTTATGAGAAAGAACAATTGTTAAAATAGTATTCGATAGGCAAAATTATCCTTGTCCTTCTTGTTCTAAAGTTAGAAATATTCCAAGTTCACATTTTATGTATTAATTTTTGAAGATAGGATACAAAGCAATGGGGTTCACTGTGTCAATTGTATGCACATTGTGCTCTTTCTTATCCCCATCCTCCAAAGGTCTGGTCCCCTACTGATCTCTTTCATTGCTACCCCAGTGGTTTTCCTGCAATATGTTCTAATAAAACTTTATAAAATGAGATGCATGCATTGATTTATTTAATGTCCATCTTTTTAAGATGAGAAGTAGTTCTCTCCACTACTGCTCCTCCCCTCCCCGTCTGACTCCAGATTGGGAGCTCACAATTATAAAGAGGGAGCTGTTTTGTTCTTTCACTCTGTCATCTGTTCTGAATTTACATTTTCAGGGGCTCCATTAGATACAGTGTGGCAGATGGCAAGTGAAATCCAATTAGCAGTGTCTTGAAAGTTGTGTCAAGACTCTACAGTTAGGACCACTGTGTCGAGAAGTCACAGGATAGCTGTGAGCACTAGTCACAGGCTATACTGACCTCCATTTCTCCATTTTCCTGGCTCAATTGCTGAATGGAAAGAGACATTTGTTTCCCCAGGGGCACTTCTGTGACTGTTATACATCATGGCAATCAGAGGCAGTGGTAATAAACAGGCAAGCAGTGGGCACAGCATGAAGTTTAAAACTCAGAGTTTGAGAAGGAAGCATGCACTGAACATTCTATTGTTCTAGTTTATTGCTGGGAATAGGAGTGCAAAACAGAGTTTTGTGCACACTCAGGGAAGACATGAAAGGACCCAAAGTGCTCACCAGTGACCAGCTTGTGACACTGCACAAACAGAAAGTCAACGTGAAGTTCTAGAGCCTGCAGATTAATGCTGAAGACATAATCTAAGGCATGCGTAGTGTCCCTCCAAAGGCGGTGAAGGTTAATAGTCTGAAGCCACTAAGAAAATCTATCTAATCATTTATTAAAACAACAACACTAAATAATAGAAAATCATAAGAAAATACATGGAGTAGGGAAGGAAACAGATATGTAAATATTTAAACACAAAACACTATGGGCCGTTTAGCCACAGATATCTAGAGAAAGTAAATAAATTAACAAATCATCTGAGGGAAATTGAGGAAATCCACCATCACAAGGCATTAAACAGCATGATCCTAAATAACAAATAGGTCAAAGGAAAATGAAAACCAAGATAGATAAGAAATACTTTGAGATGAATGGCAATAATAGGAGCGTGTCAAAACTTTTGGAATTGTGTGAAAACAGTACACACAGGAAAGCCCATCTATGTAAGGCTCTGCATTAGAAACAAAGAAAATGGACCAATTGATAATGCAATCTTCTACTTTAAGAAACTAGAGTTTCAGCAAAATCTTGCTGGCATATGCAATAGTGTCTGTGTTTGGTGGCTGATTATGGGATGGATCCCTGGGTGGGGCAGTCTCTGGATGGTCCATCCTTTCCTCTCAGCTCCAAACTTTGTCTCTGTAACTCAAGGAAGTTAAATTTAAGGAGAGTAGAAGAAAGGAAATCTAAAAAGACCAGAGATAAAAAAATAATAAAGCAAAGAGAAAAAAGGTAATATCAAAGTTGATGAATTAGTTATACCAGCCAATCAGTGAACACAAGCCAATACACATCAACAAATGGGTGTATGAACAAACACGCCATTCTCATACAATGGAATATCACAGAGCCATGAGAAGAAATGATATGTTGACACATTGAACAATATTTTGAATGTGGACCTAAAATATGTGCTACATAGATAAAGACAGCCATAAAAGGGCCTATATTTTGTGATATAATTTATAGGCAATGTTGAGAATAAGAAAATCTATGCAGTCACAGAGGAAAGTAAGATTGTCAAGAGTTAAGGGAAGAGGAAAATGGACAGTAATTGCTAATGACTTTTGAGGGAGGTGCTGGAAACCTTCTAGAATTACATAATGGGTATGATTTTCTACTTTGCGGGTATATTAAGAAGCACTTCATTTCACATTGAAACAGCTAGATGTAAAATTACTTGATTTATATTCTTATTTGGTTCAACTGTAAAAACTGATGAAAAATAGATATCTTATTTCAGATACTCTGTTAATAATCTTCTTAATGGCTAAGGTTTTACTTTTTAAACAAATATGTGTACTGGAATATGGGATGAACTGCCCTCATCTTCCCTATCCTTTGTTCAGCAATCAATCACAAAGTATGAGTGAGTTCTCTATAACCAGATAAACTTCAGAAAACCAGCTGGTAAGGATAGCATCCCTCCGTAAGCATTTATATGCACGAAAAGGTAATCTCTAATGCTCAATCTGCTGGCCTCATGATATTTGCACTATTATCTTCCTCTACACTTTATTTTACAGGTTCTTCTACTTTGGGTGTGGGTGTGGGTAGAGGCCAGAGCTCAGTATCAGGTGTCTTCCTCATTGACTCTCCATTTTACCTTTAGAGACTGTGTCTATTAAACCTAAAACTTCCCAATTTGTCAGGACTAGTTGGCCAGTGACCACCAGGGATCCATCTTCTCCATTTCCTCAGCGTTATGACTATAGGTGCACACCTTCACATCTGTCTTTTTATGTGAAGGCTGAGAAGGTCAGCTTGGATCCTTACCCTTGCACACATAAGGACTAAGCCACTTCCTGTCTCAGGGACTCAGCCCCTTCCTGTCTGTACGAGAAAGACAGCCTCTTCTGTCTATTGAATCAGCCTGACCACAGACATAGCAATATGTCACTTAACTCATAACTAAAATAATAATAAAAAAATAGAACAGATTGGAGATTGGCATGCTCTTTTAGTAACCAAAACAGTCACACCTAAAAAGTTACTAAGTATGTATGGCCTTAGTGAATCTAGGTTCCTTGAAGAACCCACTCTATATAAATAGATATGGACTGTCCCTGCTTTTGACTTAAAACTTGTGTTTGCTGACTGCTCATGAGGTCACTACTTTCACTGAACACCTTTTTTTTTTTTCAGTTTCAGATAGCAGAATGATTTGTTTACAATTGTAGCTCCCTTTAACATATTTTTAAAAAAAATCTCACCTCGTACTAGCAAAATCCACACCTATACTCTCATTCTATGGGACTAGTCTGGATCTAAGCTCTAACGCCAATTAATGTAGGTTGCCTTCTGCATTTGACACTCCACAATAAATAACTTCAGTTCAATATATAGCCTGCTTTTTCTGTCTGAGTCAGCACTCTAAAGTTCCTGCCAGGCAATTACCTGGTGGTAATCCTCCCTATAGATCAGAATGTTGTGTTGGGAGCTTTCCCTTAACTTTTAAGGCATGTCTCTGCTTGAATTCAGTTGTCTAAATTTATTTTACCTTTTTTACATTGTAGACTCACAAATTTAAACTTTCTTAAGGCCACACCATTTCTCTGTCTTGATATCCTAACCCACATGAAATCCTTCAGCTTCCTGCATCTCTGAGAAGAGATTACACTGTTCTTCAAATCAGCAGCAAGTATGTCTACTCTTGACAAAAGCAATCATTAGTCACTTCACTGATAACTCTTGTCACCTTTCTGTATAGGAATAGTATGTTGGGGATGCCTGTAATTTTTCTTACTTTCTACCTATAAGGAACAGTCTCTTTACTCAATCTATTAAAATGTTTAGAAAGCATAAAATAGAAGCTTAAGTAAGGTTTTTGGCATGAATGGCAGACCAGAGTGAAGAGGTAGGACAGGCTCTGTGTGTGCACAGGATATCTAGCCCACAGACCATTCAATCTTGATGGTGAAAACATGCAGAGGCCCAAGTCCTTTTCTATCTCTCTTCTGAATTCACAAATGTGTTGTCTTGAGGTTGGTTGTGTTCCTGAGCAGTAGAATAATATGGAGAAGAAGATGTCAGTTTAGTACTTTAGAATATGGCATGTATTTTATGCATGCCTATTTATTATTTAAAAATGCTCTTTTCAGGGTGTAGGCTTAGATTTTTCAAAACCAGTTTTTATTAGGGTCCTCAAACACTTCACCCTCCCTTCTAGCCCACTCAGAGGTAGCAGAGAAAGAAGGGTAATAGGAAAGTGTGTTGTGGAACTGTTTGGAAGTAGTTCTTTGGTGGGATTCTAGTCTTTGTTGTCAGGATATCATCAGCCCAGTCCAATAGCAAACACCGAACGTGAATCAGTAGCAGCAGCTATATCCAACAGAAACCATAAGGCTCCACAGAATTGGCATGAGTCAACAGAAGTTGGAGTACCATGACCAGCAAAGACTAGCAAAGCATTCCAAGGCATAGCAGCATAAGAGTATCCTCTTACTCTCTGTGGGATTATGTTTATATTCTTTCTAAATACCATGCTTCCTCTCAAGCATCCACTCCAGCATAACGTGAGATGCCCTCTCACTTGTCTGCTTCAGCAAAACATCCTCTCACAAGATAGATTCCAGAAAAACATCACCTGACACAACTGAGTTTCCAAAGAAACCAAAAATTTCTACTTTACCAGGGTGTACCTTCTGTTCCTCATAGCTTTACATGAAACAACATTGAACAAGAAACAATTATTTTTCTGATAATGATCATCCCTACTGAATTATACATTCTTTGAAAGATTAAACATATATCTCACAACCAGGTCCTGAGCCCAACATTACAACCGCTCCTGTGACAAATGTCTGGGGGACATTGGGTAACATCTCCATGATTCATCTGTTTCAAATCTCTCATTTTCTCAAGCTGAGCTTTCTGAGGAACCTCTGATTCTAATTTAAACAGTTTTGCTCAGGAAGCCCTTATGACACAAGTGTTTTGTATCAGACAGTGAGACGGTACTATATATTCAAATTCCAAAGTGCCTAGGATGCAGGCCCAACTAATTTGAGGTAGGCCTGGCCAACCACAGCCTATAAATATGAGAAGGAGATAAAACAGGGATAGGGAAGCAATTAATTCTGAATCAGGGGTCAATTATAGAGAGGAAAGCATAACAGCCATTTATAATTGTAAATTACTGTGCTATGTCTCCCTGGGATATTTTTAATTATGAAATGAAGGACTCTGTCGTCTCTTAATAGAATTTCCACAGTCTGCAAAATCTTAATAGAAAGGATTTTTGTTTAAACCTAGAAGATTTAAAGTATGTATTCACCCATTGTACCTCCAGGGATTCCCCTCTCCCAAAATTATTGCAAAAGGTTTGTAAAAATATTGATAAGTCTTTGAGAAAAAGGAGGCAGGAAAGGAGAAGACAGCAGACAAGTATCTTAATATTGAGATACTGAAAGTAGATAGCCCATGAGTATGTTTCAGTAGCTCCAGGGTATCTCACACTTTTATGCCCAAAGAAAATATGGCATTTTACATTCAGAAAAGGTTAGATATTTGATGGAAATCTCTTAGTTTGGGATGTACAGAAATTTTCATAGTAAATGTGGATTGGCTGAAAGTCTGCCTAGAAACAGTCAGACCCTCAGATTCCCTTCTCTATTAGAGCACTGAGTCATACTTTCTGATTCTCCACAGCAGAGCATCAGTCTTAGCTAGAGAAAGTATGAGGAACCATTCTCAATGCAGGATAACTTATTGCAGTGAAAATAAAATAGTCCTGAAAATTACCAAATTGCAAAGATACATTCACTTTAAAGGGAACTGCACAGCAGTAATATTTAACATCACCAAAAACGAAGAGGAGAAGGCAACAGAGAAACTTTTCACAGAGCTGAGGGATAAGGAATGTTAAATTAGTGTGCTATGTCCAGATGATAGAGCATTCTACCGAAGATGGAGTGGAAATATTTTCAGATATAAAGCAAACTTAGACAGTACTTTTCATAAATGAAGAGAAATATAGAGGGGCATTCTATAGCAAGAATCAGGGAGAAGGGAGGTGGGATAGAATATGTAAATTTATGCAGAAGCACTTCTTTAAAATAAGTGTCAAAATTAAAAGTAGTATCAAGAAAGATACAATACACTGTGTATGATTCTTAGATTTGTTGGTATTGTTATTTTACTTAAAAAAGTATAAAGATAGTGCATGAATTCAGATAATAAAAATTAATTAAAGACTATAATAAAAATAATACTAAATAATAAAATATATAAAAATATAAATATATAAAATATATAAAATATAATAAAAAATAAGACTAAATTTTTCACAATATTTTCATATCAAAGCATCAAGTTGTATATCAATTATGCCTCAATAAAATTATGGATATATATATTATATTAGTTAATTAAATGCTATACTTCTGACAGATTAGAAATGTTTAATTTCTTATATCACTAACAAGAATGTTAATTTTAGGATAATATCTGTTGTATAACTTTCTGTCCTTGGAAACTTTTATATCATATTTCAACATCTTTTCCTTAAAGAAAAAGAAAAATAATACAATATAAGTAGTAACTTCTACACTGGTGAAAAATACAAAAATATATTTTATTATATCTAATGACAGTAAGAAAAAATGAAATTAGAAAAGAAAGTGAAGGATTTAAATCAGCGATACATAGAGTGCTTGCATAGCACTCATAAGAACTTAGATTCTATCCCTATTAGAGGGTAGAATTGGAAGAAGAAAGAAGAGAAAGGAGAAAAAGGAGAGGAAGATAAAGAGATAGGGAAAGGGAAAGGATGATACAGACAAGGATCAAAGAAAGAACAAAAAGGAAAATTGATATCAGACATATAGCACACAGAAAAATGGAAGGAATTAACCTAACAAAGCAGTGCTCAAAATAAATATAAAATAAATATATTAAAAGAAATTGCTATATGATGTTTTTGGTGTATAATATAATATCTTTGACAAATATATTCTTAAATTATGAAAAAAATTATAATAAGAATGTCCACTAATGAGTGTGTGTGTGTGTGTGTGTGTGTGTAAGAGAGGAACAATCAAATAATTGAAATTTAGTAACCACAGTTGTCTTATTTGCCTATATATACATTTTATAATTTCTAACATTGTTCCTTCAGTTTAAAAATTGATACTCTGTTCTAGAAGCCAGAAGGTGGTGATAGATTATTATTATTCAAATCACTGCTTTTATAAACTTTGAGAAAATCCTTGATTTCTAATTTAATGCTGTTATGATCAGAGGACTGAGTCTTTATGAGGCTAACTCTTTATACAGTTTGTGACATGGTAGTGCCTTACACACTTCTATGGCTATTCAATACATGGAATAAAAGTAAGCATTTTCTCTGTTGGGAACAAATTTAAGTTTGAGCTTTTTGATTCTGTTCTTTAATTTTTTACTCCTTTCACTTTTATATTAGATATTCCAGTTTAGATCAAATTATGTTTTGGAGGAGGATGCTCTTTAAGAGCCATGAACTATCTAACAAAAACCTCAGTACCAACCACCCTTTGAGTTGTTGACCATGGGAGTCCGAGAGACTTTCAAATGAAGATAGGCTATTGATATTGCTTTTGATTGGTTCCTAGAACTATAAGGAAAGACCCTGTAGCTAAGATACAGGACATGGAGGAATATAGATGGATATGACCTGGAAGCCTTCTCCTTGAGGACTAGCTCTCACACTATCAGAAGGTTAGTTATGAATCTGCCAAGGAAGAAAAACAATAAATAGATCTACTGAGATATAGAACTATGAACCTCATTACTCCAATGGTGTAAATAGTGGTATTTGTATTTTTGAGTAATCAACAGCTTGTCTAGTTGGAATCTGTGCTCACTAAATAGGAAGGAATTTACTCTCAGTTTCAAAGACTAGCCAAAAACAAATGGCTGGAAAGGTCATAGCCCCCAGGGAAAAGCCTACAATATCTATGTCCCTAAATCAAGATAGTTTCGAACTACATTCTGAACACTTATCCTTATACCCAAAGGTGACTCTTATATCTCATCAAAGAAGGTTTTGTTTCCAACAAATGAAGATTATTACAGATATCCACAACTGGTCAAAATGCAAAAAGAAAAAAAAAAAAAAAGATCATAAAGTACCCAGGCTTAATTGGTTAACCTTCAACTCGACATCTATTTCTAAGATTCAAGTAACATCAAGGAAGAGGGGCACAAAGATTATAAGGGCCCCAAGACCATGACTCCTGATGCAAGATAGTGTTGTATAGATGGGACAAGAATGTTACACCCACAAGAAACCACCAATATGGCTGCCTAAACAAGACCTGCAAAATGACAGCACCATTCTACATTCCAACTGCATGCCAACGCACATGGCTCTACTCTTACATGAAGAACTACAGGCAGTCAGTTACAGCTGAGGAAGGAAGGATGAGCATTATCTGGGGGCAATTTCTCTGATAGGTTATCTATTGCTGAGTGTTTAGGTTAGTCCTAAACACATGTGCGTGTGAGCAACACTAAATGGACATGTGTGTGTGTGTGTGTGTGTGTGTGTGTGTGTGTGTGTGTGTGTGTGAGTGTTACATATATTTGCATAATTAGGAAAGGCTATGATTTTAAAAAGAGCATGGAAGGTGTTATAGTGTAGCATGGGAGAGATGAAAAACATGAATACAATATTTTTATATAATATTAGCAATAGAACAAAATATTTACATTCAAACTTAGAATTATCCATTGCTTTTCAAATGGGCCACAATGTTTGGCTACTATTCAGAATTATAGCCATGTCAATTTGTCAACAGAAATAATAGGCAAATAAAAATTTAAGAATGAAGTCAAATTATTCTTTGAATGAAAATGACTTCAAATGCTTGCATGGAGGAGCCTCTATAAACCAACCTCTGTACACAATTTCTGGTTTAAGGTCATAGGGATGGAATAACAGCACAAAGATTTGAGAAGAAGAAATAATTCCTTTGCCTATAAATGGGAAAGTTTTAGAGGACAAACGACTGGTCTTTGGCTCTCAAATAGAGACAAAAGAAATGAGAAAACAAAAAAGAAGAAAAGGAAGTCATTGAAAGTTGAGCCATGCACTGATGATGGGGAAATAGCCAGAATATCGTTGAGGAAAAATTTAAAGGAAGTTCCTCTGGAGTTGTCATTAATGCTATCTATACAAGATGTATGTGAGCTTTTTAGTGGAATCTATAATGCTCATAAGTATTTCCCTGTATTTCTCATCAATAAATGAAAGGGGCAGTTTCTAACACTGGAAAATATACAAACTCCCACAGTATTTCAGATGAATGTCTACAGACTCAGAATATAGTGAAAATTGAAGCCTAATAAAATCTCAGACAGGTTGGATTCAAGACCTATGAATCCAAAAGTGAATAAGGTGGTGTACTGGCTAGTTTTGTGTCAACTTGACACAGCTGGAGTTATCACAGAGAAAGGAGCTTCAGTTGAGGAAATGCCTCCATGAGATTCAACTCTAAGGCATTTTCTCAATTAGTGATCAAGGGGGAAAGGCCCCTTGTGGGTGGGACCATCTCTGGGCTGGTAGTCTTGGGTTCTATAAGAGAACAGGCTGAGCAAGCCAGGGGAAGCAAGCCAGTAAAGAACATTCCTTCATGGCTTCTGCATCAGCTCCTACTTTCTGACCTGCTTGAGTTCCAGTCCTGACTTCCTTTGGTGATGAACAGCAGTATACAAGTATAAGCCAAATAAACCCTTTACTCCCCAACTTTGCTTCTTGGTCATGATGTTTTGTCCAGGAATAGAAACCCTGACTAAGGCAGGTAGGCTTAAGACACTTTGTGGCTCTCAGAGGGCCTGGAGATCACATCCGACAGAAGATAACCTTTCTGTGAGCTGACTCCATAATGCCTTGCTATTCTTTTTTTTTTTTAATAGATAAATGGCTAGGGAATGAGTTTTAGAAGAAGGGGAAGTAGGCAGGTAGACAGGAGGAATAGAGTGGAGAGGGGGAAACTTTCCAGGTATTGGGATGTATTATATAAAATTCTATTTTCTTCCATTTTCTTTTTTTTCAGCATTTTTATTAGATATTTTCTTAATTTACATTTCAACTGCTATCCCGAAAAATGAGTCTTCTGAGTGTCTCTCCATTCCCATTTCTCAAGCTCTTCCACTTCCAAGTATTCCTCTTCCCATAATTCCTGCCTTTATTTAGATAAACTAACCACTGAGCAAGCCCCTAAAAAGGAAATGGGATAACAGTTCTGTGATTGTCTATCTACCTTCTGTCTGTCTATCTACTTTTTATCATTATTTGCCTATCTATCTACTTCACTTTGTTTCATCTCTATTTGTGTGTGGTGTTTATAATTTATAGAATATCTTTACCTTCATTAATTGTGTAATCATCACAAACATTCTTTTTCATCTAGTGTATCTAATCAATCTCTCTAACCCTCTATTTGTCTACTGTTCTAGCAACTGTATTTCTGTCTATTTTTTATGTTACCGATATATACTCTTTCTCTTAAGAAGCTGAAAGAGTTATTGAATGACAATGCAACTTGTCCTTCTTGAATTAGTGCCCTATAACCTCTCTGGATAAAGTAAACCTTGCAGAAATTTTGTAAAATTTGGTCTCTCTATAACCCTTCAGCCACACAGTCAGCCATCTATACTAACAAGCATCATGTGATTGTCCATATGTACTAGACAGTTTCACACTGCACCATTTGCTTTCACTTGCCAGTGATCACCATGTAAAACATACTCCTTGTACCGGCTAGTTTTGTGTCAACTTGACACAGCTGGGGTTATCACAGAGAAAGGAGCTTCAGTTGAGGAAGTACCTCCATGAGATCTAGCTGTGGGTATTTTCTCAATTAGTGATCAAGGGGGAAAGGCCGCTTGTGGGTGGGACCATCTCTGGGCTGGTAGTCTTGGATTCTATAAGAGAGCAAGCTGAGCAAGCCAGGGGAAGCAAGCCAGTAAAGAACATCCCTCCATGGCTTCTGCATCAGCTCCCGCTTCCTGACCTGCTTGAGTTTCAGTCCTGACTTCCTTGGTGATGAACAGCAGTATGGAAGTGTAAGCCGAAGAAACCCTTTCCTCCCCAAGTGTTTCTTGGTCATGATGTTTGTGCAGGAATAAAAACCCTAACTAAGGCACTCCTCATCACTTTATTTTATTGACATGGGTACAAAAGCACAGTTTATGTGTTGTGCTTTGATAGATGGTTGCTTGCACACTCAGCACCAGCAAAATATCTCTTTGTAGCCCTGTAAACCCAGATCTTACATGACTCATATCAAATGATGTTGAGATCATCCCTGAACATGTATGATGATCTAATATACTATTATCTGTGAAGAAGAATCTGAGTAACAGAGTCTCAAAAGAGTAAATATTTGGTAACGTCTTGTTCATACTGATGGAGCAGAATGAGTTTATGTTAAGGGACAACTTCTCACCTTGTAGATGTCACAGAAGTGACTGATACTCCAAGGAGTCACAGAACAAATGAACCATAGATCTGCATCTGGAAGTGGGAAAGCTGTGCTTGAAATCTAGGTTTCTTTTATTCCATAGTCTATGCTGTGATTATATAGTAAGCATGTTTTAGGAAGATAATACTTCTCAATATTCCCCTTACTTACATGAAATTACTTAAATCAGACATTCACTTAATCAGTGTACAATTAGTTTTCCTATCTAACTCAGGAATTAAAAAAAAATCAAGGCTAAATGGCAGCTGCCAAGACAAATTGCAAATCCTCAGATTTTTTGAGCTTGCTCTAAAGTTCTGATGCCATCCACATACATTAAAATTATCTGTTCCTAGAATAATATACCTTAATTTATCACAGTAAAAACAAATCACCCAAATGAAGAAAAAAAATTCCTGTAACTAAAAAGTTATCTTACAACTTCCTTATCCTATTGATGAAAAAATATTTCAGAGGTTGGTTATATAACAGTACAAATCTTAAATCCTTTGGTGTGTCTGAGCAAAGAGTTACAAGTAGACTTATTTGAGGAAATTGTTACCATGCCCACAGGTGTGAAGAGCTCCTATATAAAGTGTGCTCATGGACCCATTGTGGAAAACATGAAGTTCTCAGAGTAAGGCAGCTTGTACCTACTCAGGGGTTGATGAAGGAGCTGGAGCAAGCATCATCCTTCATTCCCAATTACACGCTTATATAGCACTGTGTCTGGAGTGACTTCTTGAGTGTAATGATAACAGAAACTATGAGGGGGGAATAAAAGGAAGTTGGGGACTCTCTGTGCATGTCACCAATGCTGCCTAGTGGAAGAAAGCATCCTAGAAGTCACTATGCTGCGTGTTCCAAGAAAACACAAAGCAAAAAATCTAAGTTCTGAAACTTCATCTGCTCTTCTGCTCTTCTACAGACAGGGATTTTGTGTTTACTTCTCCACTTTCATTCTTTTATTTTTTTCTTAAATAAATATTACTTAGACCAGAAACACTGCCAAGAAAGGTTCTAATAGAAGACAGGTTTCCTTGACATTCTTAGAAAATTCATCTGTCCACTGTTTAATGTACAATTCCGAACAGCCTGACTTAAAGCCAGCAAACTCCTTGTTATAGGGCAGTGGCTCTCAACCTTCCTAATGCTGCAACCCTTTAACATCATTTCTCATGCTGTCAGGACCTGTGACCATAAAATTCTAACTGTAATTTTGCTGTTATGAATCATAGTGTAAATATATAATATGCAGGATATCTTATATGTGGCTCCTGTGAAAAGATCATTTGACCCCAAAAGGGCTGGTGACCCACAGGTTGAGAACTGCTGTTATGGGGGGACAGTAAACATCTGATTTACAAGACCTATGTCTCACAGTCATTCACCTCTGCTGGGGTAGTGAGACAGCAGCTGTGACAGTGAATGAGCCTGGTCATGTTCTGCTGAACTCTATCAAAATAGAACACAGGTCAGATTTGCATCATGGGTCCTGCACTAAACCCCAATAATTTACATAGGAGGCCATATATCCCAGCAATGTGATAATTCTCCTTCTGGTGACAATTGTTAATTGATTCTGTTATATTTATGTTGTCTGGTGGCTCATTTTTGAACAAAGCAGGCCACACACACACAAGGGCGGCTCACTAATAGCCATACTCAGTGAGATGCTGAATGTAGAAACACGTTAGGAAACTCTATTACATCTGACAGTTGGAATAGATCTGACCAGACTGGACTTGAGCATATACCTTTAGAACAGTCTATTGACTAAGCATTTTTAAATAGTTGGTTCAGCTACAGACACTGGGTGAGACCCTGGACATGCAAAGACAAACAGGAAGTCCCTCATAAAGGACATCATTCCTTCACCTAAAAGGTGAAGGAGTGCCATGGGCCAACCTCTGCAGCAGATGACATGTCAGACCATCTCTGTTGACTGTCCTCTATGACACATCTCCCCATCAACTCCTATAGCCCCTCTTCTTTTCAGGGTAGTTAGTCTAAAGGGATAAAGAACAGTCCCACAGCAAACGAATACACACAAATTATTGCTCAAATGTCTAAATCTGCAACCATCTTGTAAGCTAGGTACCAGGGGGGAGAACACGACAAACATTCAGTTTGGTTTTTTGTTTGTTTGTTTGTTTTTGTTTTTTCTACTATTAAAACGAAATACTCAGAGAATATATGGAAGAGACCAAGGATGGATGGTTGATATAAGGACCATTTCTGTTGCGAAGATCAAGTAGAGAAGCCTCTAAAGACTTAGGAGGGGAAAAAGAATGAATTTAACTGAGGATGAACAGCCTCTATATCAGTGCAAGTGGCCCTACCAGCAAGCTGTGATGAGTTGTAGAAACTGTTCTCAGAGAAGCAGGTATGTGTACATGAACCAGAGAAAAAGACACAAGGAAAGGAAGGAATTAGGGAAGATCCAAGCCATCAGAAACTTCAAGTGGGGAAACAAATGGTCCTGCTTTGAGTCAAGCGCATGGTGTCACAGGTAGTGCTTGGTTAAAGCAGCCTTCATGACCCCATAGATCTTTTTCTAGGTCTGCATCTGAGTTTGATTTCCAGGCATTACCTTATAATTGTGTCCTCGTCAAACTCCAGCTGATCTATCTCCCTAGCTCAGACCTTGGCTGGATTTACAGAACTGGAGCTGGGTCAGCTTCTAATGAGAAGCAAACCTAGCTTTTGAGAAGCTGGAACTGGACTGCACGATCTGGCAGCAGTCTTCAGGGTGGGAACGAAGGGAAGTGCTTTTGAGTAGGGGTGAAGTGCGTGATTGCTCAATTGCAACACAGAATATATATCTTCGGGTGACTTCCCAGCTGCAGAATCCTGGCTGCAATTAGAAACCTATATGTCTCGTCATTTCATCATTTTTATACATCTAGGAGCTCAAGTGTTTACTCTAGCAGGCTGCAGCTGGGATGATGTTAACTCCCAGCTGTTGTTTGGCTGAAATGCCACAACTAAAACTGTGGGCCAATATGACCGGAAATCAATTTGGGGACTGGGTGAAGAAGTGGAGGGTGAATTAATGATGGTTGGTGCTCTTTCTGCTGGCTGTGGACAGGTGAGATACTTTCATTTAGAATAAAAGCAAAAGAGGGGAACTGGAAAGGGGTGCAGACACTTGCTGAGCAGCCTGTTACAGGAAAAAGGACAGAAAACCAATGTTATCACATTGGTAACTCAAGCCCAAACTGGCAGTTTATTAGGCAGGCTTCTGGTTTTCCTCTCTTTCCCAGGCTCCCATCTCAGACTTAACTCCAAACACACAGTTTGGAGTTTTTACAGGAAGTATGAGTTCAATGTTCGGGGCCAGAGAGCAGGGGCCCTTGGAAGAAGCAAGCTGCATTACCAAGCAGAATTACAACAAGGACAGTTAAGATTTCAAGTGGTCTGGGTAAATGGACCTGTGGGAAAAAACCCTGGGCCGTAACCTTTCTATATTTTCATTTCTGATTATGGAAGGACTCTGGTACAGATATAACATGGTCTGGAAAGATTGAACATCAGAAACAGAAACAGTTGGAGGGGGTCAAGAACTTATACAAGCACTGGATCTATAGAGTGCCAGGCAACAACAGGTTTCAATATTCTTTGTTCCTATGTGCCAAGAGGAAATAAAGGTAAGTATCCAGCAGATTGTATTAGGAGGAAAATATGGAGACTGTATGGGTGGATGGAACATTCAATGATCTAAGGAGAGATCGGGCTCTACCTAAGCACGTTAGTTACTGTTCCTTTTGTGTGATAAAGGCCATGGCCCACAGGAACTTGGGAAAAAAAGAAATTCTTTCAGTTTAGAGTTCCATACAACAATCAATCACTAAGGGAAGTCAAGGCAGGAACCTGGGTGCAGAAGCTGAGGCAGAGAGAGGCCATGGAGGAAGGCTGTTTACTGGTTCGCTCCTCATGACTTGCTCAGCTGACTTCCTTATAGCACCCAGGACCACAAGCCCAGGCATAGCACTGCCCAAGGTGATCTGGGCTCTACCACATCAACCATCAATCAAGGAAATGCACTACAAGCTTGCCCACGGGCAATCTGAAGAAGGTGTTTTCTCCACTGCAGTTCCCTTTTCCAAAGTTGCTCTGGCTTGTGTCAAGTTGACATAAAAATAGCAATCACAGTAAGATATTGTCAAAAATGATTCGGAATCCACAAAGAGATACAGTTGAGTAGGAGTGCGTAGAAAGGAGCATCGCACATACAGGCAGACCTGGCTGGAGGCCAACTCTCCATAGAAGAAATACATGAGAAGGAATGAAAATAGTTGGATTCCAAAAGGCACACAGAGATTGACTGTACCATCTATACTCAGCCATTTTACTCATGGAGTCTGCATCTGGACACAAAATATTCAATAAAATGTTTCAAAAAAGTTCCAAAAAGCAAAACTTGAATTTCCTGTGTGCCAATCACTCTGCTTAGTGGACACAAATAGTGATGTGTTATCTCCCTTCAGTTCACAGATCCTCAGTCTCTCCCACCACCCATCTCTCGAGCATCAATCAACATACTTCTGTTCCACGTTAAGCTTATGGATGAATGTATACTGAACATACATTTTATTTGCTATCATTCCCTAAGCAATACAATATAACACACTACATTACTTATTGGTGGTAACCAAAGCATGATTAAAGTGTATCATAGGTTATATATGTAAATATGTAATTTTATACAAGGGACTTAAACATCCCGAGATTGTGTTACAGGAATTGAAGTGGGTCATGAAATCACCTCCCAAAGACAGTGAGAGGTAATCATATTGACCAATACATGATGAGATAAAGAAAGTAAATAATAAAAAGTCTGTCTTAGAAAAGAGGTGTTCTCAATGGGAGGGGAAGCCCTTGGTCTTGTGGAGTCTTGATGCCCCAGTGTAGGGGGATGCTAAAGCGGTGAGGTGGGGGTGGGTGAGTGGGTGGAGGAGCAACCTTATAGAGCTAAAGGGAAAGGGGGAGAAGGGTGATGGGATGGATGGCTTGTGGAGGGGAAACTGGGAAGAGGGGTATCATTTGAAATGTAAGCTCATCGTTATTTGCTGTCTTCAAGATATTCCTCAGATAAACTATGATATTTATCATACACTGATGTAGCATACAATTGTTACATGCTGCTCTGAGAAACAGCCTGAGCCAGTTTACAAAGGTTTTGTAGATCTTACCATCCCTCCAGGAAGTATGCCCATCACCACAGCAAAACGTTCAGCAAATGAAATTGTGTGGGTGACAAAATGTATGCAAAAAAGAGTGACTTTCACCCAAGTAGGGTATGGGTTGGTTGGGAGAAGTTAGGAGAGGTTCTAAAAGATGGACAAATTATAGGATGATATCCAAGCTATTCAGAACCTGAGGAATTCATTGTCTTAGTCCCTTCTCCCATTTATCTTTTTTTTTTCAGCATTAGGACAAATATCTGAGGAAACCAAAGAAGAAAATTTGGGCTTATGGTTTAGTCTGTGGCCATTTAGCCCTGTTGTTTCTGGTTTATGCTGTGGTAGAACAACACAGAGAGAAGCATGTGGCAGAGAAACCTACTTAATTCATGATGAAAGAAAGGGAGAGACCACTGACATCAGAATCCTTACAATTACTAAAGAGGGTCAGCTATTCTAGGCCTCTTCAATTCTCTTCAATAGTACACTTTGTCAGGACAACAAACTACTGTAAGCGGACTGAGTAAAGAGATTAATAAACACTTATTTTTTATCCGCACTTCTCCAAAATTCAAGATAAAATCCAGGAGCTTTGTCAAATAGCCTCATTTTCTCAGTGGGTCTGAGTTGGTCTCAAGAACATTCATATTAAATATATGAGTTGATGAACATTGAATAAAGGAGAAAGGCCTCCACATCTGCATAGAATCAAAGAAAATAACTCTTCTGGAAACAAGTGATTTAAAACAGAGGCAAAGTTGGCCAGTGGATTAGTATTATAGCCCAAGCAAAATGTAATAGAAATTTAAACCAAATGTGTGTCAATGAAAGAATAAATGCTAGAAAGGTGAACTTGCTAAGATATGATAAAAGATGAAATGTAGGCATAAAAGGTACTAAAAATGTTCCTTAGTTTTTCAGACTTGATTCTTAGATACAAGGTGATAATATCTTATAAATGGGACTTGTTTAAGAGAGAAGGTTCACAAGGCCTTTCACAAATGCTGTTTTGTGTTAAACAAATATTTATTAGGAACTAGGACTTATACAAGGCCCCACACATACAAATATAGCTGTCACACAGCCTTCTTTTATGAAAAATTTCCTCTGTGATAGGAGAGGGACAAGAGAATAATTAACAAAGAAAAGAGAGTTGTCCACAACATAATAAAAGAAGAAAAGATGAAACAGGACCTTGAGGACAAAGGGCTTTCCACAGGGAAAGATTTTGGAACCTCTCCCAAACGGGGAAATCTGCTCTGACAGCTTAGAAGTTTAGAGCTTCAGAATTTGACCAATAGTTCCTCCACAGGAAATTTTGTTCTTAGCGTTCTACTGGGAAAGACATTATTACTACTTGTCTTAGTCAGGTTTTCATTGCTGTGACAAATGGCCTGAGATAAACAAGTTAAAAGAAGTAGGGATGCATTTAAACTTACCATTTTAGTCTATGGTCTGAAAGAGTGGAGAGGGAGAACAGGGAGAAATATGACTCCCAGATGTATTGGCCCCAACAACTCACATCCTAAGTTCAGACATTTCAAAATAATTCATAGAGTTACATATCCATCAGTGCATTTATCTGTTGATAGAATTCTTTTAATCCAATCCCTTTCTAAGAACTCTACCTAGCAATAGCACCATGAGAACAAGAAATACATAACTCCTCAAGAAACACTTTTTATAAAAATTAAATAAATAAATAAATGGGAAAAAAAGGCACTACATCTATGCAGAAAAGAAGGATGAAGACATGTGACATTTAATGCTAGGTGTCATCAAAAGTTTCTCTTCTCAAAGGCCCTTTTCTCTCAGGAGGAAAAAATATGGGATATTTTAAGCTAGAAGTGAATGAATGACAACTGGGTGGAGGTGAAATCACTGGTAGGTATACATAGCAGATAAAGAAAAAGACTCAGTCACTGAGTGGGGGGGGAGAGGGGAAGGGCAAGGAATCCTAACTTGAGAAACTAAGGTATCCTAACTTGAGTCTTACAACCAATGCTGGTTAATGCCCTCCAAAAGACATTCATTCAGAAATACCATGTATATTCATTTCCACGTGAAAGACCAATGATATCAATAGATTCTCTAAGAGGTCCATGGTCCAAAACTGAGGACTATGACAATCATATATATCAGTACAGTCTGTGTTTCTTGTCCAGATCTTGTCTCACACACACACACAAACACACACACACACACACACACACACACACACACACACACACACACACACACACACTGTGAGAAATGACAGCAAGATTAATAAGCTGTGTAGTTCTATATACATCAGGCATTAAAGATCAACATCTCCAACTCTAGCTATAGTGTTGCCTAATGACAAGACCTGACAGTTTTGAGATGATATGGAAGTTAAATTCTCAGACAGAACAGCAAATTAGAATCCCCTTTTAGCAAGGCATTAGAAAGAAACAAATTACTCCAGAAATAAACTGGAGGTTTTGGATTTAAACACCAAATATGCTGAGCAAATACAGGCTGGAGAGAATGAATCATTCATTCTCCTTAGACTAAATGTTCAAATACATAACAGTAGTCAATAATTGAATACTTCTTACATGCTGTGCATTGCTGTTAGCAACATAAATGGATTTTTGAAATTTAACACATACAACTTGAAGATGAGTTTAGGACTTAATGTTCTACATTTTCCCAAAGCCCCTAATTTACCCATATGTGACATGGTAGAATTTATACCAAAACCTAGTGTTAAACTGAGGTTGTAACTCCAGTACCTATATTTGCTGAGCCACAGACATGGGCACCAAATAGGGCACAAAAGAGGCCAAAGCAGTATCATCCACTAAAGCAGTATTCTAAGATCTCTAGGTCATCTGCCAAGCCATCAATGCTCAGACTGGGCCTGTGGAGCAGTGGCATAGGCAATCAACAGGAATTAGTCATAAATGCACAGTGGTAGGCCTCAAGTCAGCCCTACTCAATTCATATCTGCATTTTCACAAGTCAGTAGTTATCTTCAGGCTCCATGTTGAGAAAGGATGGAAGCCACATCTAAAGAAATGATGTGGATAGCTGATACAGGAGCACTTCAACTTAAACATTGGTTCACTGCTTATACATAAAAGTTACACACACACACACACACACACACACACACACCACAGCTTTTGCCAAGGGACAGAGAGATAGGGAAGCTATTTAAGTTTTACATCTTACACATTCTCTATAGCAAGTGCTGAACTTTATTATCACAGTGTTAAAGCACATGTTGGAATCGTGTCAACAGATGTGTGGAGTTAGATTCCAACAACACCATATTTATAAACACTGCAATTTGAAGTTCACACCATCTCCATGTAATTGCATAATATTGCTGATTTTTTTAAACCATATGCAATGCAAAAACTATTTTGAGCTCAGGAGACACAGTAAAATACATGCAGCGAGTAAGATTTGGCTCACAAGTCCCAGTTTTTGAAACCTGAATACTTTATTAAACTGTGTTGAATTTCATTCTGAGATGCAGATCCATTCATTGAAAGTCAGCCTTTATTTGCTTTGATAAATAAGAATCCAAGAGTCCCTTTAAGAAGCTTTCCAGAGTACGAAGGACATAACGTAAGAAGTTAAACAAAGGCAGGGAGATGCCTTTGTTAGGAATAGATGGGAGGGACCCTGTATGTGTTTTTATTACTTTCACTCCATGCTGAAGACACCTTTCACCTTGCTACAGCATAGATTTCCCCACTTTCAGTTAAAGTTTTCCCTCTTCTAAAGCTCCTTCCCAAACCAACAGAAAATCAATCCAAACTTCAAAAGGTGGTTTCACCTTAGGAAACTAGTCAATACAGATACTTTTTGGAATCCAGATGTACAAGGGAAAGTTTCTTGAAACATGATGTCATTCTTTATTCCCTGGAGCTCTGTCCTCTTGTGTTTCTGCTAGTTTAATATCATAAAAGCAACTTTCTCTAGCACTTTCAGATTAGAAGTGTGATTTCCTGGAGCATGCTCACACTTAGTCTCACACACACACAAACACACACACACACATGCACACACACACACACACACACACAGAGAGAGAGAGAGAGAGAGAGAGAGAGAGAGAGAGAGAAAATAAAGACAAAAACTGAGAATGTTGCAAAACTTTTATTAACATAAGATTTACTGAGTAAATTTGCAGCATGTTCTACTGGGAATATTTTAAATGTTAAACCAAATAAACCTGAAAGTAAATATTTCTCTTATGATATATTAACTATGTAATGTTGACAGATATAACCCTTATAAAGCCAACTATTCTTAACACAAAGTATACCCTTCTGTATCTTTCCATTGCCCTTAAGATAAAAACACACAAACTTCTTCTGTGACTCACAAGTGTCTTCATGTCACTTCTACCTCCAATGTAAGAACATGATATTTTTCCTTCAGTCATCTTGAATGCTGTCTTGCACTACCCAGGTTCTCTTTCTACACAAAAATGCTCATATCCCCAACAGGCCAAAGTACCAAATGATACTTGGTGGGGCAAGTGAACCATGACACCAGAGAGAACTGGTAGGTTGAAACAGGTTTAAAACCCCAGGGAATCTCAGAATTGAGAATGGTAGGCATGAAACCTGCTTCCTGTCTAGTTCTATCTGTTCTGGAACACATAATCATGACACCCTACTGAGAGGACCATGACAATCAGTCATGTAACATAAAACCTGAAATTCTCCATGCTAATGAGGTGTCTAGATAGGTCCTGAGTGCTTAGCCAATGAGCTTCCCTTCTTTGGCATTCCTCCCCACAAAACCTATTTAATCCCTGGTTCACCTTAAGTAAGATATATACATTTACATCCACCATAAAATAAAGCAGTTTGGACAATCAAGGATCATCTCAAGACATCATCAAGAATCACTAGTGTCTTATCTCCCTGAGAAGGCCTTCTCTCTTTCAGCCCCTCCCTACTCTCAGCACTCATTCATAACCAAACCAGATTCCACCTGCCTGTCATTTAGGGTAAGTGGGGACGTGCATTCCCTCCATCACCCTTCTCACTTCCTCTTGTTTCCCAGTGGCATCTGAATACACAGGAGATGGAGAACCACAGCATCCATCCCAGAGCTCACTGCTTCCTCACCCAGAAAAACACCGGCTGGGACCTGTAATCACAGACTATGTTTTGCCTCCCCTGAGCAGTTTGCCCTTAGTGCTCCAGCACCCCAGAGGTGAGATAGATGCACAGCCCAACAATACTTAACTTCTCCAGAAATCACTTTCAACCAAAAGCAATGTACTCCACCCAAGGTCAGGACCCTTTGCTGTAGGCAAGTCATTGGTTGTCTATGGAGAGAGACAAAGTTTCAGGCCTAAAGTGTCTACAGCAAGTCATATGGTCTGTCTATACAGGGAGATAAAGATTCAGGCCCAAAGTGTCTAAATAGCATCTCATCTGCAAACTAACCTGAACAATTAACTAGGCCATTATCTCTAGTGCCTTATAGATTATTTTATCCTTCTAACCAATCTTCTCCCTCTTCATCTGAGTCTAAGAACTTTTATTATGCTCACAACTTTCTGTTCCTCCCTCAAGACCATTGTCCATGTAGCTAGGGCCCCTTATTTCCTGCACAAATCATTCTGTTTCCTAGAAGAGAAAGTATTCTCCATCAGAAACCCCTTTCTCTCAGTTTCAGAATAATGTGTGATTTTTCCTACTAGGACTTACCTGCCTTCTCTACTATCATGGGTTTACTTCACAGCAGAGTGTCAGCATTTCATAAACATTTGTTGGGTGAAGAGATTCTAATCACTGCATTATAAACAGCCTATCATAAAACACTAACATGCACTCACAGTTTCCTAGAATGCTATTGTTTTCTTGAGCTGAGGTGAAGCAGGCTGTCATCAGCTCAGTGAAGAATTAATTAGACAGGCTCATCAATACATCAGCATGTACCATGCTTGGAATGTTTTGGTGGGGATACTTAACAGTCCTCTGCCAACCACACCATACCTGGCCTCCAATATTCTCCTTTCTTCTCCTTAAGGAACTCTCCAAGAAAACGGAGTTTGAAAGTCATTAGCCCAAGAGGTTTTGGGCCATTATCAGGTGTGAACTCACAAATACAAGCTCTTCTGAGTAAAGTTCAGTAATATTAGACAAATCTAGGGGATTCAAACATGCTCAATAATTTCAGGTAACTCTTATCTGACCTCACAGACAGTTTTCAAAGGTCCTCAAGAGTAACTCTCTAGAATACACTATGGTTGAACTGAAGATTTTGAAGAGAATAGATTCATCAGGATTACCAGACATTCTTGACAAGACAAGAGTAACAAGCTACTCTTCAAGATGCCTGACTTACAAGATCTCGTTCCAGTGTGCAAAGATGAATCAGAGTTCATGCTGGATAACTAGCATCAAAATGTCAGCTAAGCAAACCAGTTCCTGCCACAGGTCATCACGTTCCTTAGGAATACTGGAGGGATAAGGAAAGCTAAGCTAAAGACCCACAACCATGTTTCTGATTCATCCAGACTATCTGACAGGCTGGGGCATCAATATGTTTTATTGGCTTGCTGTTATCTAATTAACAAGTGGACAGGATCTTGCAGGCACATGTCATAATAAACTGTCTCTGCAGATAAGCAGATGAAGATGATTTGGTACTTCTTCCTCCTTGCTGCTACCCGCCAACCGATACAGTTCTTTTTATCTCTCAAACTCTTTCAAACGTTACACAAATGCTGGATGGCTCCCTCCTCTCTTCTCAGTTACTGCTCACAGTTTCTGTGAAAGTCTACATGTTCTTACAATTACAGGTTCTCAATTACACACACTTGCTACTTGCTGCAGGGGACAGAAAGTGTTCTTCCTCTCATGGCAGCTGCTAAAGCCAGATGTTGTTCTTGCAGGCTGCAGTTGGCTAGGCTAGCAGATGAAAAAATGCTCTTCACAGAGACACTTCAGGAGAACGATGTAAACAAACTTATGCTACAACATTGGATCAGCAGGTCTTCATTAACCTGATTGGAAATGCTCTTTAAAGTTAGACTGGAAAAACCGGGAGGATGTTGTCGCAAGAACATTCCTTGGAATACTGAAGGCTCCCTCTCTGAATAACATAGCAGAAACAGTCCACTTCTTCAAATCGTAACAGCATCCGGGATGAGCTGGGATCCATTCAAGCTGCATCTGCATCAGCGAGCAATAATTGCAGGGATGGAGAAGTTTGTTTATTTTAACTGCTGCATGTTTATATCTCAGAAGCCAGTGAAACTTTTCTGTAATCACTGTTGGGATGCACTTGAAACCATTCCATCTGCCCAGATCTTTCCATTGTGTTCCTCAGCCAGTGACAACAGGCAGTGATTGGGCAGAATTAAACAGTCATCAACTCTTTGCCCTTCCTTCCTTGGGGTAAGTACAAGCCCAGAACAGAGAGAATGTACTGTGGCTTATGATGAGGCTTTTTGTTGGACCAGTTCAAACTATGTAAAATAAAATGGTCAACAAAACGTTAACTTACCTAGATGGCAGAAGGGATCTGTGTGTGCATGTGTGTGTTCTCCTGTGTTCACATGCATGTATGTGCACATTTATATGTAGGTTACAAAAAAAAGCAACTTTCAGAGTCTTTCCTCACTTATGTAGACCATGTAGACCAAATCATAGAATACTGGTACAAAGGGATGTACCACTTTTTCTTTTTTCTTTCTTAGGCCGGGCTTTCCCCAATGCTGGACTTTTAAGCACACAACACAATTTCCAGCTTCTTTTTAACAGGTGGTCTGGGAATTGAACTTAAGTTCTCATGCTTGCAAATAAAATCCTTTCCAGGTGAGCTGTCTCTTCAGCCCCTAATTTACTTTTCTGTTAATTTTTGAAATCTCTCACAATGTAGCCCAGGCTGCCTTTAAACTCACCGTAATCTCCCCGTCTCCCTCCTCCAAGAACTATAATTACTAGACTACTCCACCATGCTCAGTTCATGAAATTTTTCTTGATTCTTTAGAGCTACTGTGGGTGCCATGTGTCATAGGTAAATCCATGCCTACAAACACAACACAGGTAAAGTATGCCACAGACAATCATGGGAAGCAGAGACACTGTCCTTCTTCCCCTCTGCTTATTTTCCATGGTGACACAAAGCCAAGCAAGGGTTCTTTGCATTGCTTTCCAACATTTAAAGACAGAGTTTAAGCAGAGTTTTAGTGCAGTTTTACTTTATTTATTTATTTTTTTTTTTTTTAGTTTTAGAGATCAAAAGACATCATGTAAAATAGGAGAAGGAAAGAAGAGTTCATTCCAAATAGATTATGGAATGTTATTAATTTTTTAAAAAATAATATAGAGTTAATCTTTCTGAGGGATTGGATATTTATTGCACACTGGACTGGCACCTGCAGGTATACTCCTGGGGATAATGCATGGCAGAAGACATCAATCTTTGTAACTCTGAGTAGGAGTCGATAATAATAATAATTAATAACCATTTGCACTCTCTAGCTCCCTTCAGCTGGGATCTCAGAATATTCCACTAACACAAATTCATTAAGCCTCATACTACACCTGGGCATTCGGAAAATGCTTGAAGGTTAGCCCTGTTATTATTTTATATTCATATTGCCTCTTTCCTCTAAGGAGCTGAAAAGGACTATAAATGGATTGCCAAAGTAGGTTAACTCAATGTAGTGATGGGTCAGAATCTATCAATTCTCTCTCCTTAGTATGAGAGATGCTAGACTGAAAAGAAAGCCGGGCATGGTGGCACATGCCTTTAATCCTAGCACTCAGGAGGCAGAGGCAGGCGGATTTCTGAGTTCGAGGCCAGCCTGGTCTACAGAGTGAGTTCCAGGACAGCCAGGGCTATACAGAGAAACCCTGTCTCAAAAAAAAACAAAAGAAAAACAAAACAAAACAAAAAGAATGGTCAGGGCTACAAACAACACAGCATGGGGTGGATTTACCTCAACATGCACCCATGTATTGCTTTTTTCCCATCATTGTTGAATGTGCCCAGAAGCAAAGATGACTTTCTCTCTTGATTCTACATCTCAGCTATATAAAATGTATCATTCAGTAAAGCTTTAAAGCAAAGACTATGTTTCAGATATGCCAAATTGGAATTTCAGCTAAAGTGACCAATGAAGCAGACGATCCCTGGCATTCTATCTTGCTTTAAGACAATAAGTTTGTAGAACATGCAAAATATAAGATACAAGGCATGCAATTCTCTCGGCCATGTGTGGCACATATCAACCCAAATCAAATATGCCCTAAGATTCAGAAGAAAAAGTTGTTATGAAAACTAGGCCATCTATTTGAATCCAGGTGGTCTAGAGATTCCGAAAAATGAGTAGGGAGAACACAGATTTGCGACTGACTGATGTAAATTTTATCACCAGATAGATAACTAAAAATTATATGGCTTGGAGCAAGACATGTGACCTCAATATATTTTGACTTCCTGATTCACAGTATATTTTTTATTTAAGTTATCTAACTACATCTTCAATGGAAGCTAGGGAATGGTTAGGCAATAAATAAAAAGCCAAGAAAGTATAAGATAGTAGTAGTAATAATAATAATAATAATAATAATAATAATAATAATAATAAAAGTATTTGATGAAAGAAGGTTTCCACTTTGTGAAATCCACAAGGAAGTCATCTAAAGGTGTCAAAGGACCAAGTTAGAATGACAATTTTTGACCATTTCTTTCTAACCCTCTATCCATCCCTTTGTACAAGTTCAGTCTCGTGGATATTATTTTACTCCTTGTTTTATGCCCATTTTTCTTCTTCCCCTTTCATCGTGGATACTCTTTGTTGACTGAAAATTCCCACCAGGGAAAAATAGTCACCAGCATGAAGTAGCAGAAAACTAAGGCAGGAATGTCCTTGTAGCACTTTGCATTAGTATAAGCCTCAAAGCTCTTTAGGGGAGTTGACAAAGACATGCACATCCACCCTAGGTATCAACCAGACTATACTGTCTATATCTAACAAAAAATATAGAACAATTCTGACCTTATGCCCTTTCCTGCATGTTATTCCCTTGGCCTTTTGACCTCCAGATATGAAAATCCCATGTAGCCTTTCAAGCTTTTCTCCAAGTCATATCTCTCAATACAAGTACTGGCTTAACCTCCTCTCTTCTTTAATCTGTAAGAGAGGATATACCAGACTATTCCCTTTCTTATGTGAGTTCATTCATGTATGTGGATAAATTTTATCTCTCTCTACTACTATGTACTATTTAAAAGAATATCATCTTGTTCATCTTTACATAGCACCAGAGAAGCTACACTCATAGTTTTTAACAAGTTCTTCCAAAATATAGTAGAATTGAATCTTTTCTGGCAAAAGTTCTCTTAATAAGATTTTTCACCATAAATCTTTATTAGCAAAATAAAGGCAACCAGAATCCTAAATTCTAGAACAGGGACTCAAAAGGTAAAGAATTTTGGATGCTGGTAATATGCACCTTCTCTGCTTAAAATAAATTTCATTGCATATATTTAAAGTATAAAATATGATATGATTAGATATATATCTAATCAAAAAAGGTACTACTGAAGCAAATCTTCTCTCTGTTATACCTGCTATGCTGTTGTTTTCATCTCAGTGCCAAGATCAGCTAAAATATCATTTAGTGTGAACCTCAACTGTAGTATGATTCCTTACCTATAGTCCAACAACACATACTAATATAGGAGGAATAACAATATGAACTAACCAGTACCCCCAGAGCTCGTGTCACTAGCTGCATATGTAGCAGAAGATGGCCAAGTCGGCCATCATTGGGAAGAGAGGCCCCTTGGTATTGCAAACTTTATATGCCCCAGTACAGGGGAACTCCAGGGCCAAGAAGTGGGAGTGAGTGGATAGGGGAGCAGGGCTGGGGAGGGTATAGGGGACTTTTGGGATAGCATTTGAAATGAAAATGAAGAAAATATCTAATAAAAAAATTTTTAAAAAAAAGAAAGAAAGGAAACTAACCAAAGGCTTGACTCAGAATTTCCATATGGGAAAAGATGTTGAGGTGATAACCATGGGATGGGCAAACATATTGGCCACAGTAGTGTTCATTTTCCAGAGTGAAGTACCATTTTCCACTAAGACCCAAAGCACAGCATGGTCATGTCATAAATGTGACCATCACAATTTGGAAAATTATATGACCAAATACATATTTCTGTGACAAAATTTTTACTATACGTTAAGAATGATGGCTCACATGGATAGTTTTGACATGAGGGGAAAATACAAATTAAGTAAGCTATACTACATGATCTTTCAAAAATAACAAATAAGTAATAAATAAATTACACACATAATAATGAAAGATTAGAAACTTAAACTTTAACAGTGGTCAACTCACAGAAGTAATCTACAGGCACTTTTGTTTTCTTATGACTGCTGTTCATATTTTTAACTTTAATTTTATCAAAAATCAAAGCTAATAAATTAGAGATAAATGATATATTGACGGATAATTTAAAATAGATAACTATATGATAGATAGATAGGTAGGTAGGTAGATAGATAGATAGATAGATAGATAGATAGATAGATAGATCTAACACCTATAGAATTTGTCCTCTGGCTTATCTCAGTGCTACCTTGAATGGTTCTGTGATATCCACAGGCCTCATTATATTCAGACTTGTCTGCCCTTGATTATTCCCATGCTCTGATATGGTGCTCAGAATAATAAGAAATAACATTTTTATATTAATAAGAAAGTTGACTAAAAACTAAATGCTACAAAGTCAGACTACCCCCCAGAGCTCCTGTATCTAGCTGCATATGTAGCAGAAGATGGCTTAGTCATCCATCATTGGGAAGAGAGGCCCTTGGTATTGCAAACTTTATGTGCCCCAATACAGGGGAACACCAGGGCCGATAGGTGGGAGTGGGTGGGTAGGGGAGCAGGGCAGGTGGAGGGTATAGGGAACTTTTGAGATAGCATTTGAAATGTAAATTAAGAAAATATCTAAAAATTAATTAATTAATTAATTAATTAAAAATAAGGACCAGTAAAGTAATTGTAATGGCATTTTATATGGTATGTGAACAATAAAATGTTCAAGATTACACATTATTCACCTTTTAATAAACACAGCTATTTATAAAATGGGTGGAAAGAAATCCATTAAAATATTAATTTTGATTAAATCTTGGTGTCAGAATAGTGAATTATTTTTATTTTATCATTTTTGCCAATCTATATTTCCTAAATGTTCTCAATTAGCATTTTTTCCAATTATAATATTTATAATCAGATAAATTAAAATTTAACGAATCCTGGTAATAATTAGTCTCTTAATTATCTGTAAAAATTGCTTAATGTTAGGAAATGCTCCACTTAAAACAATTGTTTAATGCAAGGGAAGACATTTTCCTCCCACAGTAGCTAGACAACAGAAAGAAATCAGTGTGTACAAAATGAATAAATTAATCAATGAATAAAACTATCAATTGACAAGCCAGTCACAGGTATGGAAGAGGACACTCTACCCTAAGACCATAAGAGCACAGAGATTTTAAGCCTTAGCCAGATATTGTAATCAACAAAGCTCAACAACTCTGTTCTTGGTCTTCCTGATACAAATCATTTAGTGACATAAAAGGATTTTCATTTTTTTATTTTATTTAATTTTTTATTAGATATTTTCTTAATTTACATTTCAAATGCTATTCCAAAGTCCCCTATACCCTCCCCTTGCCACGCTCCCCTACCCACTCACTCCCACTTCTTGGCCCTGGCAGTCCCCTGTACTGTGGCATATAAAGTTTGCTAGACCAAGGGGCCTCTCTTCCCAATGATGGCCGACTAGGCCATCTTCTGCTACATATGCAGCTAGAGAAATGAGCTCTGGGGGTTCTGGTTAGTTCATATTGTTGTTCCTCTTATAGGGTTGCAGACCCCTTGAGATCCGTGGGTACTTTCTCTAGCTTCTCCATTGGGGGCCCGGTGTTCCATCCTATAGATTACTGTGATTATCCACTTTTGTATTTTCCAGGCACTAACAAAGCCTCACAGGAGACAGCTTTATCAGGGATATGCAGTAGTGTCTGTGTTTGGTGGATGATTATGGGATGAACCCCTGGGTGG
The DNA here is from genome assembly GCA_902729485.2 of Mus minutoides. Classification (NCBI taxonomy): domain Eukaryota; kingdom Metazoa; phylum Chordata; class Mammalia; order Rodentia; family Muridae; genus Mus; species Mus minutoides. The sequence continues at coordinate 2,938,660 of LR753313.1, forward strand.
GAAAGTCTCTGGATAGTCCATCCTTTCTTCTTAGCTCCAAACTTTGTCTCTGCAACTCCTTCCATGGATAGTTTACTCCCTATCTAGGTAGGAATGAAGTGTCCACGTTTTGGTCTTATTTCTTGGTTTTCTTGTGTTTTGGAAGTTGTATCTTGGGTATTCTAGGTTTCTGGGCTAATATCCACTTATCAGTGAGTGCATATCAAGTGACTTCTTTTGTGATTAGGTTACTTCACTAAGGATGATATCCTCCAGATACATCCATTTGCCAAGAATTTCATAAATTCATTGTTTTTAATAGCAGAGTAGTACTCCATTGTGTAAATGTACCACATTTTCTGTATCCATTCCTCTGTTGAGGGACGTCTGGGTCTTTCCAGCCTCTGGCTATTATAAATAGGGCTGCTATGAACATAGTGGAGCATGTGTCCTTATTACCAGTTGGAGCAAGTTCTGGGTATATGCCCAGGAGAGGTATTGCTGGATCTACAGGTAGTATGTCTAATTTTCTGAGGAACTGCCAGACTGATTTCCAGAGTGGTTGTACCAGCTTGCAATCCTACCAGCAATGGAGGAGTGTTCCTTTTTTCCACATCCTTGCCAGCATCTGCAAGGATGAATTTTTGACCTTAACCATTCTGAATGGTGTGAGGTGGAATCTCAGGGTTGTGTCGATTTACATTTCCCTGATGATTAAGGATGTTGAACATTTTTTCAAGTGCTTCTCAGCCATTCGGTATTCCTAAGTTGAGAATTCTTTGTTTAACTCTGTACCCCATTTTTAATGGGGTTATTTGAATTTCTTGAGTCCAGCTTCTTGAGCTCTTTGTATATATTGGATATTAGTCCCGTATAAGATTTAGGATTATTAAAAATTCTTTCCCAGTCTATTGGTGGCCTTTTTGTCTTATTGACAGTATCTTTTGCCCTACAGAAGCTTTGCAATTTTATGAGGTCCCATTTGTTGATTCTTGATCTTACAGCACAGGCCATTGCTGTTCTGTTTATAAATTTTTCCCCTGTGCCCATATCTTCAAGGGTTTTCCCTACTTTCTCCTCTATAAATTTCAGTGTCTCTGGTTTTAAGTGGAGTTCTTTGATCCACTTAGACTTGAGCTTTGTACAAGGGGATAAGAATGGATCAATTTGCATTCTTCTACATGATAACCGCCAGTTGTGCAGGCACCATTTGTTGAAAATGCTGTCTTTTTCCCACTGTATAATTTTAGCTCCTTTGTCAAAGATCAGGTGACCATAGGTGTGTGGGTTCATTTCTAGGTCTTCAATTCTGTTCCATTGATCTACCTGCCTGTCACTGTACCCCACAAAGGATAAACAGGATGAGAAAGAAATTAGGGAAAACACACCCTTCATAATAGTCACAAATAATATAAAATACCTTGGTATGACTTTACCTAAGGAAGTAAAAGATCTGTATGACAAGAACTTCAAGTCTCTGAAGAAAGAAATTGAAGAAGATCTCAGAAGATGGAAAGATCTCCCATGCTCATGGATTGGCAGGATTAATATAGTCAAAATGGCTATGCTGCCCAAAGCAATCTACAGATTCAATGCAATCCCCATCAAAATTCCAACTCAATTCTTCACTAAGTTAGAAAGGGCAGTTTGCAAATTCATCTGGAATAACAAAAAACCTAGGATATCAAAAACTGTTCTCAACAATAAAAGAACCTCTAGGGGAATCACCATCCCTGACCTCAAGTTTTACTACTGAGCAATTGTGATAAAAGGGTGTGTTTTTTTTGTTTTTTTTTTTTTTTTTTTTTTTTTTTTTTTTTTTTTTTTTTTTTTTTTTTTTTTTTTAAGGATGCTGGAAATGTGTGACAGATACTTAGTGACATAAACAACAGATACATTCATTCCCAAGCTATGGCAATAATTCTAAAATGATAGTACTACTGAAGTTGGGCTCTGTACAGACCGTCTTGCTTACTGCTATCCATTTACACAGGACAAGAATATGACCCTTACCTATGATCATATACAATAAATTAATACAAAAAGGATTAAAGAATTAAAATCAAGACCAGAAACTGTTAGAAGTGTATATAAACGTATTTTTTTAAAAGGCTTTCTGCAATCAATTTGAACAATGGTTTGTTGTGCTTTGACTCTGAAACACAAACACTGAGAGCAAAAACAGACAGATTCTACCAATCTAAAAAGCTCCTGCAATGCAAAGAAATGTTTAGCAAAGGGGAAAAAACATCCAATATAAGAACATACTTATATACTCATATATATATATATATATATATATATATATATATATATATATATATATATATATATATATATACACACGCACATATATACAAACATTTATAATATGTTTTATATATATGTATATGTATATACACACACTAGTAATGAGTTAATATTAGATATTTTAAGAAATTCAAGAAAATCAATATTAAGGCAGAAGGTACAGATTTTTAATAAGCTAGTAATATAAATATATAGGAATCAAAAGAGAACATGAAAATAACCAAAATACATAGTTTTAAAAATTCAACATTACTAATCACTTGAATATTTCAAATTAAAACCACAGTGAAATATCACCTCACACCTTGTAGACTGGCTATTGTCAGATAGATAAAAGATAATTGGTTTTATAGGAGTGGTAGAGAATAGGAAGCCATTATATACTGTTGCACTGGACATTAATTAGAGTAGTTACTAATAAAAAATGGAGACTCTTCCAAACAACTAAAATAGGATTACTATATGGTATTGTTTTTTATATATATATATGAAATGAAATCAATTTATCTGAATGTTGTTTGAATTTTTTTACAATAGCAAAGCCAAGACATGGAAGGAATACTAAAGAATCTGCAATGCATATATACAGTGTGACATAATTCAGCCTTGGTAATAGAGGTAATTCTGTCATTTAAGACAACATAAACAAACTGGAGAGCAAGTGAAGTGAAAATGTGTGAGACATAAATGGATAATACTGCCTGATGTAATGTATATATGTCCTCTTGAAATGCCCCACACAGAAGCACTGGGTAAAATGGGAGTTGTATCAGCACTGGTGCCTGTAGTTATAGAAATAAATTGTATCCTTGAAAGTTCTGTATAGGGTGAGTCTTGAATGTTCTCAGAAAAAAACAAACAAACAAACAAACAAAACCTCTGTGAGCTGTTGGATATATTAATTAGTTTGATTGGGCTAATCACTTCACTGTGAATAAAGACATTAAGACATCACATTGTGTAAAATAAAGGCATAGATCTTTATCAATTATATGCCATTAAAGAAAAAAACCAAAGACAATTAAATTTTCCCTGTTTCAGGTAGAAAAAAAATAGATTTGAGGAAAGGAGACAAAAATCTATTTCTATTCATTTTGAATATTGATAACCCATCTTTCCTAATTCCTCCATACCCCCTCACAGTTATTGCACAAAACACCCTTTATATATTGTGATCACTTGGTTATTAGCTAAGAAATGCTAGTGGTAAAAAAAAAAGTCACAAATATGATCACAAATGAAAGAAGCAAGTACATGGGTTATTATTGCATTATTAGTGACTGTTTATCCAACATCTGGACAGCTCAGAATGGAAGTGCCATTTGGAAAGCCCAGCAAGGGCCCATAAAGTGAACACTTAAGACTCTTCAACAGACCCAAGAAACTGTCACCGCCCACATCTCCGACCAGCAGAGACAATGGGAAGAACCACACAAATGCCAAAGCAGGTCTCACACAGCTGCAGCCGTCTCATGCAGCTTCCCCAGCTTCCTTTATTCCAATTCTTCCTTTTTCATTCTTTCCCCCAGTTCTGCCTACAATTTATCCTCTTCCATTCACTCATGTCACCTCACACCACCCAATCATAGATGCCCAAGGGAGCATGCAGGATAGGCTGATAGAATGGTATCGCGAGTTACACGCACTGTTTTTATTGCGCACGACTGAGACTGGGATAAACATGGGAAGGTTGTGGGGCTTGGCATAGAGCCAGGGCGCCATCTTGCCTCATGCAGTCGCACCCGCTTCCGACAAGAAATGAGTTACTACTTGGAAAATGGAAGACAATAATTAAATCTCGAATATACACAGGTGTGTCCAGGTTCTTCTCTGGGGAAAAAAAAAAAGTGGATATACCCTGTACATGACCCAGAAGCAAAAAAAGGAAGCCATACACTCTCAGTGTAGATTATGACTATGGGGTCTACAAACTAACTACTCCTGATAGCTGTACCACTTAATTCTCAAGAAGATTTTTTAACAGCTTCAGCATGCTGAGAATTTAGAGATTTCTTTTTCATAGTTGCTTGAGTTTCATTCTAAAAGTCAGAATGCACAAGGTGTGACTAAAGATCCAGCTTAGAAACTGTGAGTAAAAGGTGAGGAAAGCCCTGAGTTTGTCTTCCTCTGTGACAGGTGGGAAAACCGACATGCAATACTTGTTCAAGACCTCAGTGTGAAATACCAGAGTCTCTCACAGGTAGCAAATTCTCTGTGATGACTCAGATCACATCCTTATCTTCAGGGGCATATAGTATAAATGGTATAGAAATGCTGGCTAGTACAATAAAGGAACATTTGTAAAGGGGTATAAATTAGCAGAACTGGGAAGTAAAGAAACAAGTATTCAAGTCTCTTGTTGGCATCAGAAAAGAACATCAAGGACCTATAGCTGACACTGGGACTTGAAGGTGTCTCCTTAAGCATGAGCATGGACGCTAGTAAGAAAGCTGACATCCATTCATTACTCCATCACACCAGACACTACTGCCCATGCAATACAAGGTTATCTCAAATCCTTCTTACACCTTACCACCAGAGGTTCAGAAAAGCCATGTGCTTAGTTAATTGTAGAGTTTGAATCCTGAACTAATTCCTTTGTGTATTTTCTAGACACACAAATGACAAAAACTTTTGGAATACATGCAGTCTTATTTGTTTTACTTAATTTTATTTTATCTTATCTTATTTTATTGTATTATTCAACTACTCAAGCTAGGGAGAAATTGTAACTGATTGTCTAAGGAAAAGGAAGACCATACATCTAAGATATTACATGGCCTCGGTCATGCAAGGGATTCTGTAGTAGTAGTTTGATCACTATGAAGTAACTGCCAACACAGGCATGCAAGAAATAAACAAGCCAATAAAAAGTATAACTGTGGGAATTTCTGCCATAAAAAGAGATGAAATTTTTTGCAAAGGAGAAAAAAAAAATGATGCACTAAAGAGTAAAAGAAGGTACTGAAAAAATGTTGATAAATACAGGTGCATATGTGGAGTTTGTTCTTTATATATGTTGTAGGTATTTTATGTGTTTTATATATACCTCTATATGCATATGCATGAATGTTTATGGGATAAAAATATTAAGGCAGAAAGTCATATGGCACATATATATTTTTAAAATATGGTTTTCAGCAATAACATATTGGTGTAGTGCTTCTGTGAAATCTTAAATAATAAAAGAACCTGGGAGAAGTAATGATATCTTAAAACAAATCTGCAGAATGTCTGTGTTCCTGGGAGACAAGTGCTAAATAAATATGAGGCATTGCAGCATGTTCCTCTCAGATGGGGTTTAGGGAAGAATGTGACCAGACATTAAAGGGCTTCATTGCAAATTCTCCCTTCCTGGAAAACATGGTCAAGGCAAGCAATAAGCTGGTCTGTACAAGTCCGTTAAAGATGGCTTGGCAATTTCTACCATCAAAACAGAGGTTCTAAACCCAATTTCACCCTCCCTCCCAATGACTGGTTCATGGTTGCAGGAATAGTTGCAATTCTGTTGCCCAGGATGATGTTAGAGAGACCTAAAGCCTTTAAAGTCCTCATGTCAATATCACACTTCAGACCAAGAACATGGGTATTACCAGGTTAGTTCCATAGAGGACTCAGCCAAATTTTGCTAGAATATAATTGCTAGGTATACACCCAACAATAAACAGCAGGAACATAAGATCACATTATCACTTAATTTGGACACTGGAATAGTCTTGCTCAGCCATTAAACTTCTACTTCAGTCACAGGGGTCAAATGATAAAACTATTGTGCAATAGGAAAAAGTAAGAGATGTTTATGACCCAAGAGACCAGTGATGTGGTAGTCCAGTAGAAGCATCAAGCCTGAATGGAAACCATGTAAAATCAATGCTATGGAATCCTAGAAATTAGAGATAAATAAAAGTGGGCAAAGAGCCCTGACTCCTACTGCTTAATACCCCAAGATTCCCTAATGCAAAAATGTCTTCAGGTATTTCTTTGATATGTTAATTCTGAGTATCATTCTGACTTCTCAACCCCATACTCTAGAGGGGTACCCAGAAACGGGTACCAAACACCCATTCATTTTTTTCTAGTTATTTTATTAATTTCTTTTCTTTTAGTGTTCATGTATATTTATGAGACATATTAGACTACATTATAACTTTTTATTAGATATATTCTTTGTTTAACTTTCAAATGTTATCCCCTTTCCTAGTTTCCCCTCCGAAATCCTCCTATGCCCTCCCTCCTCCCCGTGCTCCCCAACCCACCAACTCTCTTTCCCAATCCTGGTATTCCTCTATACTAGGGCATAGAACCTTCACGGGATCTAGGGCCTCTCCTCCCGTTGATGGCCAACTATGCCATCCTCATCTACATATACAGCTAGAGCCACATGTCCCACCATGTGTTTTCTTTGATTGGTGGTTTAGTTCCAAGGAGCTCTGAGTGTACTGATTAGTTCATATTGATGTTCCTCCTATGGGGCTTCAGATCCCTTCAGCTCCTTGGGTATTTCCTCCAGCTCCTTCATTGGGGAATTTGTGCTCTCTTCTATGGATGATTGTGAGCATCCACTTCTGTATTTGCCAGGCACTGACAAAGGCCCTCAGGAGACAGCTATATCAGGCTCCTATCATCAGGCTCTTGTTGGCATCTGCCATAGTATCTGGGTTTGGTGGTTGTTTATGGGATGGATCCTGAAGTGGGGCAGTCTCTTGGTCATTCCTCAGTCTCTGCTCTGAACTTTGTCTCTGTAACTCTTTCCATGGGTATTTTGTTCCCCCTTCTAAGAAGGATTCTGAGCTTCTGGGCTAATATCAGTGAGTACATATCATGTGTGTTCTTCTGTGATTGGGTTACCTCACTCAAGATGATATCCTCCAGATCCATCCATTTGTCTAAGAATTTCATAAACTCATTGTTTGTAATAGCTGAGTAGTACTCCATTGTGTAAATGTACATTTTCTGTATCCATTCCTCTGTTGAGGGACATGTGCATTCTTTCCAGCTTCTAGCTGTTATAAATAAGGCTTCTAAGAGCATAGTGGAGCATGTGTCCTTATTACATGTTGGAGTATCTTCTGGGTTACTGTTGGTTACTAACAAGGTAAATGTGCTGCTACTGCACCCTTGAGGTTATCACACCATGCTGCCATGCTGGCCATTGTTGTGGTTCACAGGCTCCATAGCCTGTTAGGACAGTTATTTGCTTCTTACTTTTGGAAATGTGCATGGAGCCTTCTGTACTCAGGAAAGCTAGTACATGTTCTTTCCTATCTGAGACCCCCCCCCCTTTATTTTAAAGTCATAACTTCATCCATTAGCAGTTAAGCAGCTAGATCTGGCTTTTAGAACTGGGAATCTAAGTTTAGTTGTATACCAAATAATCAGTCCTCTATTTTTAAATCTATCTGGCTAGGAACTCTCACAAAAGATTTCACTTACAAACATTTTCTTCTACCTACTGCAGAAGGATGAAGAGTTTGCCATTTCTCCAAATTAAGCCTGATCCAACCTTCTTTCACTTTGAAATTCTCTGTGTCTTATATGACAGAACAAATTATCAGGCATTGTAGCACTGTATCTAAATCCATCATAAGCATTGCTTCCCAATGAGATAAATGAGATTATAGAGTGAGCAGGACACAAAACAGGAGCAACATTTCATATATTATCTAGTTTTTATCCTTATATCATTCTTTTCCAAAACTTAGAATCAGAATTGGAAATATAATATTGAGTTTCATATAGGCATATTGAATAGAGAGCCCTCTGTCACACATTTCTAAGCAGATGAAATTATAGGAAGTGCTACCCTGGAGTCTGGGAACAGAGGGCTATTTGTCAGTGACTATGTAAATATATGACTGTATGGCCCAGGTCAAATGGAAATGAAAGAATAGCCAGAAACTCCAAAGTGCAATTCTCATTCATCTTATAAAATTGGCCCCATGCTCTATGAATATGAAATCAAAATAGAAGTCAAAATCAAAATGATACCACTGTTGTCACTGAAGTGGATATTACTCACAGGAGCTTGGTATACTTATATGATTACTGCATCTGCACAGGCTACAAGTTCTGAAGTAACCTGCCAACACAGGTGAGTACAAGTCAGAGGGGAGTGAGGTATGTCTGTTTTCTAGAGTCAAGTTGTTATTTGTAATCAAGCCTATTTGAGTGGGAGTTCATCTGAGACTATGTATGTGACTTTACTAAGTGTTAAAGTCAAAAGGTGAGTACATTTATAAGTTAGCGATTAAGTAATCATGTAATGTATAATTAATTTATAAAGACTTTGACTGAGCAAGACTCAATGGGACCTTCATATGTCTACTTGTCTGCACTGCAAATTGACTGCAATTTTCCATCTCTCTTATTTTCTTAACAACCTCATTTCCCTCTTCATATCTAACTACATATGACAGCCTGATAGAGACTTAAAACTCTATCCATGGACTGAAGCCTAGGAAAATCAACTTCTAATAAGCAGTTAGGAATAGTGTGCCCTGATATATAACCTTTCTCTCTGCCTCCAGGGTTCCATTTTTTAAGAAAGCTACAAGAGTATTATTGCTCACATACAATCACTGAAAGAAATAAAAATTAGTAAATTAACACATGGTAGATATTTCAATATTTGGTATACAAATGAAAATTATGGCAATGTGTCATAATAGCAAGTAAATTTACGATATGGTAAAAAATACAATATAATGTCTTAATGAGATTAATGGCCATTAATTGTTTTAGTCTATTTCTTTTTTTTTTTCTTTGTTTATTTTTGTTTTTTTGTATTTTGTTTTTTTCGAAACAGGGTTTCTCTGTGTAGCCCTGGCTGTTCTGGAACTCACTTTGTAGACCAGGCTGGCCTTTCTTAAAGATTGAAGTTTAATAAAGTAAGCTGGGTGTGGTAGTAAATGCTTGTAATCCTGGTATGTGGAAGACAGAGACAGAAGGATAGCAAGTTCAATGCCAGTCTGGGCTCTTCATAATAAAACCTTGTCTACAATTTTAAAACTTTAGTATAAAGAAATTGAAAACATAGTTTTACGGCAGTAATGATTAAGCTGTCAATCACCATTTATCTCGATAAAGGTAAGCTTTTTGTTGAAGAACAGTTTGAAACAAAATACAACAACAAGGGACTAGGGTGGAAGGTCGTGGCTTCATACTGCTAGAGCACTTTCCAAGCATGTACTGAGCCTTTGGTTGGATCCTCAGCATTTCGAAAACAAGGGATCTTCCAAATGTTTTGAAACCTGGCTTGATCTCTACACAGTTCTTCAAACTCATATGAAGACTTGTTAACCTTAACTTAGAAGTTAAGGTTTTGTTATATGCCTCACTTAACTTTTTTTAAGTAGTGAAATCCCAGTACTAGCAATGGGTTGCCTGTTTTGTTGTTGGCCAATCCTGTCACATGGGCCTGAAATACTACAAGCCCTTGGTTACTTTCCAGAACTTGTTGGCAAGTCCCTTTTACTGAACATATCACACACCGAATATACCTCATACTGGAGACATAAAACATGGAGAGATCATGCAGGTGCTGACTAGGAAGCTTGATCTCTACTGGTTTGCTTTTACAGGGCTAGAAGATGGTATTCATACTACTAGAGGAAAACTGTAAGCATTGGGGTTAAACAGCATTCTTGCCATGAGCTACCAGAATGACTGTTCAAATGTTATGAAATAAACCAACTGTTTGTTTTTATAAACAGATTTAAAGCATACTCCAAACAATGGAACTCATCACACCTGGCATCATTATCAGTGCTAGACAGGTCACAGTATGTAGGGGAGAACCCTACAACTACTATTCTGTTAAATGGACAGAGTTAAATCATTAAAACAACTCTTAATGATTTACTGCTATATCAACAGATAAGTATATACCATAAGCCTCATCAGAGACTCTTCTTGTAGTAGATAACAACTAACCCCAACTTGGCTAATGTACAAAGAATAAAATATTGTAAAGTTCTTATCTCTAGAAAAAAATGTTATATTATATCATTCCTTCCAAGGCTCAGAAATAATCAAAGAAAAAAGGCAGAAAAAAATTTAAGAGTTGTAGGTGGAAGACTACTAGAAGAACATACCCTGAACATAACAGGAGAGCTGCACACATGAACTCCTAGCAGTTGTAACAACATGGAAAAAAAAAGAAAAGAAAAGAAAATACATCCACACATCCGAGCTGGACAAAGTCCTACAATAGAATGGAAGAAGTGAATACGAAGTCCCAGCTCTAGCTGGGAAGCTGGTGGCACTTGATAGCTGCTGGAAAAGTCAGAGTCAGTTCCCTTTTCTTTTTTTAAAAATTATTATTAGAGAGTTTCTTCATTTACATTTCAAGTGTCATCCAAAAGTCCCCTATATCCTCCCCCCACCCTGCTCCCCTACCCTCCCTCTCCCACTACTTGGCCCTGGCATTCCCCTGTACTGGGGACCCCCAGAGCTCATGTCTCTAGCTGTATATGTATTGGTCTAGTTTCCTTTAAAAGTGAACCGCCTTTCACTCTGAGGCAGTGTCTGTCTTTTTCCCTGAGATGGGTTTCCTGTAAGCAGCAAAATGTTGGGTCCTGTTTGTATAGACAGTCTGTTAGTCTATGTCTTTTTATTGGGGAATTGAGTCCATTGATATTAAGAGAGGGAAGAGAGGCCCCTTGGTCTTGCAAACTTTATATGTCCCAGTACAGGGGAATGTCAGGACCAAGAAGTGGGAGTGGGTGGGTAGGGGAGCAGAAATGCAGGGAGATTTTTTTTCCCTGTTCTATACTCACTGCATGCGCTTTTTTTTTTATCACTGAAACCTTTACACTTTACTGCCTCTGATATTGAAAGCAGTAGAAAGTGTAGAAAGAAACCTGCTGCCCCCAGGATGAGAGAAATCTCCCAGCAAACACAGCAATCAGTGACTAAAGCATATGCTTCTGACATTGCTTTTCCAGCATCTTGTAGAAGGTAAGCCCTTATTTCTAACTTTCTCAAAACGGATATTTTATATAATCTTTTGACAGCCACTAAGCCACTAAGCCCATATCATCCTGCCCACTGTGACTATTAGAAAGACAGATCCTGGACACGTTCCCTGGAATACCTCTAATCTGGTTTGATATCTAGATTATTTTTCAGTAAATTTTTCAACTAAAGATGAATTTTGAAGCATAGGGGGATGTTTTTCTCTAGTCATAGTTTCCTGACTCAAGGATTCCCCTGAATGAATTAAGACAACTTCAGGATGTCTCTGACGGTCAGTATTTCCAAACTCCCTGGCCTCTCTGGAGACAGAGGCAGATTTCAGCACTAGAATTGTACATTCTCTGTACATTCTTAAGTAGGGAGTGTCGAGAAACCTGTCAAGTTGACCTTCCTCTTAGAGAATTTTAAGTCCTTTTAAGGACTTAAAGAAATTTAGTGTCAACTGTTATTTAGGGGTTCATCAAAGTAATTCACAATTTTGGCTGCTCTAACCCATGATCATATGCACCACTGCTTTGAGGCTCTGGTAAAATTGCATACACAATAAGTAACAGATAGCAGAAAAAATGTTCACTCGGGATCAGGAAGAGAAATCAGAGGAAGAGGAGGAAGAAATGGTCAGAGTCCCACAATCCTCTTCAAAGATACACTTCCTATTGCCAGAAGACCACTCAATAGGTACCACTTTTTAAAGATGTTATCATCAATAATACCAACATTTTAGAGTATTAAAAGGTAAAATAATAATACTTCTCACATATAGTTTTTAAAAAGAAATATAAATTGGGAATAATGTAAAATAGATACCTCATAAATGAGTGTTTGGGAGATATTTCAGATTCAAAATATAGTGGCTCAGTTATAAATAGAACATTTATTGCATATCTGATAGGCAAAATGATTGTCCTGAGTTACAGAGTTGAAGGAAGAATTTGCCTTTATAATGGAAAGAATATGTACATACATTTAAAAATAATATGGAGTAGAATGTATTTTCCTTCCAGCCTGTTGCATAGCATTCTAGGAAATAAGAAAAATGAGGTGGTTTGGCTAGGTACTATAATGAAAGGACTCTTGCCAACTTAGTTTACTAACAAGACAAATCACATTGTAATGAATATATAAAAAATATGTCCATTTACAAAGCACAAGAAGTCTTTGTGTGACATTCTAATGTTAGCCATTCCACCTAAGTCAGCAAAATGGCAGAGGTTCTACAATCTAAACAGGAAACATTTATAGATTTTTTTTCTCTACTTTATAAAATCAATCTGCTAAAAACTGATGTATATAAAAACACATGTATATAATAGATATGCAACAATTCTCTCCCTGAAGTGAAATGTCAAGCCACCGTGAAGTACATTTTATTTGTTCTAGAGGCATGCTTAATTAGTTTCCTCATTGAAACCTTTTAATCAACCTGCAATCCTCTAAACTTACTCTAATCTGAGCATCTTGACCCAATGTGAGATCTGGCTCCCAGGGATGCATGCCAACATGAAGAATAAACTACTATCTCTTTAAAGTCTCCTCTGTCTTCATGTCACATTGATCAGAGATTCTTCTTAACTGCTCTGGATATTTCCATCCTGACTAAGCCAACATCACATAATCCTTGGGGAAGGTTTTAATGATTGGCTGGGCTCTTTAAACATTGAATGAGTCAAAGACTAAATTTTGATGATACCATGCTTACCTTGGCCAAAAAATTTTCAATTGAAGAGGAAACACAAAATAACATGGATGAAATTGATGAGAAGGCTTTCTGAAGATATTAACCTTATGTGTTCCTCAACTTAATAAATGTGATGGGAATTCCTAATGTTAAATTCCCCTAACTTGGGTTTACAAAAATAAATTTAAAACATACAGTTATATTGTTTCCTTTCGTCTGTTATTCTTTTCTTGTTTTTCTAAGTTTTAAATTATGTTTCTTTGTTTGATTGTTTATTATTTGGGATATGCATGCTATAGCCAGATGACACCTTACTAGAAATCAGATTTTTTTTTTCTTCTACCATGTTGTTCCCAAAGATGCAACTCAGATCTTGCAAGCTTAGCAACAAGCTCCTTAATCCACTGGGGCATTTTTGTCTACCACTATTTCTACTGTTCTAATCTAGAAAAATAATTTCTATTTTTAAATAAAAAGTAGGCTAAAGTTTCATCTTACATGCACAAAAAAGTATGCATCTTTTTCATTCTATTAATCTGCATGTTCCAACCACATGAGTTATATAGAGGTGAGAACATCACTTAAATCAATGTTATCTGTTGTCTGTGTTGTAAAGCAAAATGCCAGCTCTAGAGAAGGAAGGGAGGAAGGAAGGAAGGAAGGAAGGAAGGAAGGAAGGAAGGAAGGAAGGAAGGAAGGAAGGAAGGAAGGAAGGAAGGGAAGAAGGGAGGGAGGAAGGGAGGAAGGGAGGGGAAGGAGGAGTGGATGAATGGACAGATGGGTGGATGGATAGATAGATTAGAAAATGTATGGTAATGACATTGAGAGATCTGAAATCCTGGGTCTATCTCTACGACTCTGGAAAACCTACATGAACTTCATTTTCTTTTACCTGTAAGACATAGATGATAAAGAATTAGATCATAATGATGGTATTGATGATAGTGATGATGCTGACAACAGCTACTACAAGATTTACATGACAACACTTAAGTGTCTCATGTAAGTATATTATAACTTAGTAAGTGTCAGGATTAAGCTGGTAATGTAGTTCAGTGGTAGAGCATTTGCTTAGCTTAGCATGCAAAAGGCACGGGATTAATCCACAGAAGCTCATACACACACACACACACACACACACACAAACACACGCACACAAATGCTAACTCCTATTATTTACCGTCAGGTAAATAATCTCAGACTATACACTAAGTTATATCACTATTTTCTATATTTCTGTAAAAGTTGAGAGATTATAATAATTACTCATATTTTTTAAGTTATTGTGGGTCCTAGAATATGATTTAGATATGAGAGCAATAGCTTTATCTAACAATAGAAGTCAATTGGGAAACTGAATAGTTTATATTAAATCAAAATTTAATTTGATATACAAACTAATGGCAATGACCTGGACTGAAAACCTAGCTCCGCCAATTATTATCACAGAGATTTTGAAAAAAAAAAAATCACTTAACCTCTCAGACCTTAACCCCCTAATGAATAAAGTGGTGATAAAATGATTATGCATTTATCATATAGGTATAAGGTATATCCTGTTATTCAATAAATACTTATGATGCATCTTTTATGCACTTGGAACTGTGCTGAGAACTGAAATATCGGGCAGGCCCTGTAATTTATACACATCCAACATTTTCATTGCCTTAGACATCCTTGAGATTTCTCAGGAAGAGTGATGAAGAACCAGGGCTGGAATCCAGAGCTTGTTCTTAGAAATGTAATAAAAGTTTCTCAAATGTTCCTGATGGCTAAACTCTCAACAGAGTTTTAAAGAGGTAACATTTCTTTTTGGACAGAGGATATGAAAGATCTGCTTATGTTTGTTTTGCTCTCAATGTTCTTCTATTGTATGACTATGCCACAATTAGCTCATGTATTCAGTTGTCAATAAATATTTGAGAGCTTCACAGTTTAGGATTATGTCGAGACCTGTTATGGAAACAGTGGCCTACTGTTTACTTTTAGTATTAACTAAAGAAAAGGATGAGGGGAAGACAGGTGAGACAATCAAGAAAATATAAACTAAGAAAAATACAGACTATCCTAAGGAAGATAGGTCATAGCTACCAACTACCAAGATGGAGAAGAATGTAAACTTATTCTTCCATGGTAATCACAAAATTGTTTTAATTAATTGCTAATAACAAAACCAATACGGTAACTTAAAAATATAAGACAGAACATTTTTCCCAATGAGTTAGTCTGCTTTTGTGTTGATGTTGTTGCTATAGCCACTGTATGTTGCTGAGACACCCCAGGCTCTCCATAGATTCCAAGGTCTTTTTGTTAGCTCACCTCCAAGCATCTAAACACTAAAATCAGCTATTTTATGTTCAGGCACTGGAAAAGATGCTAATAAAATAAATTGACCAGATTTCTATGGAAGAGAAACCTCTACAACCTAAGGATTTTTCTCTGGCAACTGCAGTAGTAAATTCAGGCAATCCTGCGTAAATGTCAGGGTGCTTCCAGGAAAAAAATGCCTCTATCAAGATAGCGAAATATTAAGAGAAGTGTGGGACTGCTAGAGGAGGATATTTCCAGCATCTTCTTCTCATCTCTCCCAATCTTCTCCACGAAACAGTGCCAGACATGACATCTTTTTTTATTATCGATGCCATTACACCTATATTGGATCTGAAGATTCAGGAACATGCATCTATATTTAATTTAAATGTCTATTTATGTGAAGAGAGGACGAGACTTTGGGAAAAGCTACCTTTAGTTAGCAATATCAAAAACCAGAGTCACTTTTGCATGCATGGGTTCCCTTTGTGTTTTCATTTTTTTTGGCACATATTCATTATATAAAAAAATAGTTATTGAATGCCTACTATGTATTAGACAGGGTTCTAATATCTGGATATAGAACAGCATAACAAAGTCCCTACCCTCAAAGAACTACCATAGCAAGAAAGTGGACACAATGGACATACTACCCAATACATCCTATTTCAGGTAGGTCTAAGTATGAGAAAATGAGCAGGAAGGTTGAACAGTTATGGAATGATTATGCAAAGAAGATATGATACAGGATGATCCTAAAAAGCCTGTCTGATAGGTGAAAGTGAACAGATACACTTGAGCATAGCAAAGAATGTAGATATCAGAAGAACATTCTGAGCAGAGAAAATGGCCACTGGGAGGGGAGTGAACATGTGACAGATAATGTGTGACAATAAGATAGGGTCAGCATGGACAGATCAGGAGGAGTGACATGAGGGCAGAATGGTCACACATTATAGATATTTTCTCGTTTACTAAGAATATGGGAGCATACAGAGGTTGAAGTGGAACCACTGCAAGATTTCTTAATTGAGTGCCTCAATGTAGCAGACTTTCCTTGAGGCAGTAGATAGGGTATCGATACACTCTAGGGGGTCTTCATCAGGTTTGTTTTCTCTGCCAATTAAAGAATAAAAAGGCAGGAAGAAAATCTCTAGCCTGACAGGTAGCAGCTGAAAAATCTTGAACAACATAAACAGGATTAGATTGAATCAGCAGTTGAAGAATTATTGTAGTTGAGGAAGCACACCAATGAAGCAGACAGACAGAGGAAAAGACTTTCTGCAAAGCAGAGCATAGGTTTGGGAAGCCTAAGCTTTCAACCTCTTCCTGAAGGTTGGGTTTTTAGTCTCTGAAGAGTTTCCACTGACTTAGAGCTTATCAGTTTGAAGAAAGATGGGATAGTTGGTTGGCCCACTAATGTGTACCTGGAACTTAATGGGCCAGTCCATAAGCTATAGGGCAACTGGCAGGAAATAAAGCTTACAAGGCCTGCGTTTTAAGCTGCCATGCTCTTGTTTCAGTTCAGGATAGCGAGGAAAAAGCCAACCATCTTAAAAGTTTGCCAACTTTATTGAAGGGTCATGACCCTCCCTCCCTATCTGTCTATCAAGGAGTCTAACTCCTTGTCTCTTAGTGTGACAAGGTACAAATAAGAAGGTGCTAGTCATGCCTAACTCCCACACTGGTTAAATGTTTGTGAAATATAAGAATTGAAAAAAAAATCTAAGAACCTGGATATTACTGAGATAGGCAGACTCATATGTATATTTTTATCAGTGTCATAAGGGATGCACTGTGAATTGTGGGGTTACACAAGAAGGGTTCTTCACATCAATTGAGAGGCCAAGGAAACTGTCCATGAGGCAAAAATGTAGAGAATAGCCAGTCTTGGAAAGAGACTGCATAGATAAAACATTCTATTAAAAATGTGTGTCCACTTATTTATAATAGCCAGAAGCTGGAAATAACCCAGATGTCCCTCAACAGAGGAATGGATACAGAAAATATGGTACATATTTACACAATGCAGTACTATTCTGCTATCAAAAAAATGAATTTATGAAATTCTTGGGCAAATGGATGAATCTGGAGGACATAATCCTTAGTGAGGTAACA
>LR753313.1:2956130-3039904 GCA_902729485.2 Mus minutoides
GGATATTAGCCCAGATACTTAGAACACCCAAGATACAATCTGCAAAACACATGAAAATCAAGAAGGAAGACCAACGTGTGGATACTTCATTCCTCCTTTGAATAGGAAACAAAATACCCATGAAAGGAGTTACAGAGACAAAGTTTAGAGCTAAGATGAAAGGATGGACCATACAGAGACTAACCCACCAGGGATCCATGCCATAATCAGTCACTAAACTCAGACACTATTGCATAGGACAGCAAGTGTTTACTGAAGGGACCCTGATATAGCTGACTCCCACAGAAGTGGATGCTCACAGTCATCCATAAGAGGGAGCACGGGGCCCACATTGGAGAAGCTAGAGATAGAACACCAGGAGCTGAAGGGGCCTGCAACCCTAGAGGAGGAACAACAATATGAACTAAACAGAACCCCAGAACTCGTGCCTCTAGCATCATATGTAACAGAAGATGGCCTAGTCAGCCATCATTGGGAGGAGAGGCCCCTTGGTACTGCAATCTTTATATGCCCCAATACAGGGGAACGCCAGGGCCAAGAAGTGGGAGTGGGTGGGCAGGGGAGCAGGGAGGGGGAGGGGACTTTCAGAATAGCATTTGAAATGTAAATTAAGAAAATATCTAATTAAAAAAAAGTGTGTCCATTTGGCTGTCCTAGAAATCTATCACCATTGAGTTTTTCTAAATTACTGTCATACAGGATATGCCCATGATGAGGAACAGGTAGAACTCTAAGAATGATATTTGAGTCTAGAGATTACAATCAGATAATTTTTAATATTTCTAGTGGGTCCATTTGATGGATACAGGTGAAGTTACTCAGACAGCAGAAGGGCTCTCCCACTGCACCAATGTGAGGTAGCCATCTTTAGATTTAAGGTTCAATTCTTTGAGCCACTGATTTGGGTAGAAATATTTGAATAGTAACTCAAGGAAGGATACAAAGAGTCTTCTGTGGTAAATATGATGGCTAGCTGATTCTTAGGATCTGTGTAACACATCCAAGTGCTATCTCATCTCTGCAGCTGGATCTCGCTGGCTCATAGTGAAAATCATCTTCCTCCTTTATCTTGCATAGAGAGGGTATCCATGTCTACTTTGAATATTTTCCTGTTGAATTATTGTGTTGAGTCCGTGATCACTTGAGTCCTTATGCCTGGGTCTTTGGTAACTTGAAACATCATGTCAGGGAACATTTGGTAACACAATGCTGCTCACTTCAAGGCATGATGATTAAGAAGCAGACAGAGCAAAAGGGCTATGGATGGAATACACTCAGAAAGGGCATATCCCCAGTGACTGGCCTCCTCCAATGAGATGCTCCCTCCCAAAATTCTAACATTTCTCAATAGCCCATTAAGTTGTAAATCTATTAAGAAATTAACCCAGTGGTAAGTTTAGAACCTTCAGGATCCCATCTCCTCTCACACTGAACATGGCTGCATTAGAACCAGGTCTTCAAAATATATGCTTTGTGGTACATTAGAAAACTCAACCAAAACCATTTAATAAGTACCTGTAAGAATTGGGCTTCTCAATTCCTGGTATCTATGCTGGGCCAAAGACAGTGCTTAGCAGGCTCTGAATAAGAATTGGTAATACTTCATGTTTTCTGCCTATTTCAAAGGGTACTTAAAACATGGATTTCTAATTTTGCCTCTTAGAACTTGATGGAGCTATTTTGGTGTTGAATAATTTAAATCCCCATTAATCTTGGCATCAATAGTTAGGGAGTTGCCAATCTAGATAGACATAGATATCAAGTCAGCAAAGCCTAGTCAAAAACTCAACTGATTTAAGGATCTAGTTCCACTCCATCTCTCTATTCAAGTATCTACACTACATTCTCAGGCTGCACTAAGTAGCTGCCACAGCTTAAAGCTTTAGCTGGGTATAGAAAATGTAATGCCCACTGCAACCCAAAGTTTACACCCACAATCTTCAAAGAGAAGTTCTGTGAAACAGTTCTCCATCTTAGGATTCACTTTCCTCCAACGAATGAATGAGAAGTGGGGGACCACCATTGCATGGAGAAGAGGGACAAAGGATGCCTGGGGACTAACGGCAACAGGAAAAGGACATTATGGTAGAGGCTGATAGCAATCTATTCATAATACTGATCATCAGACACGCCAGATCATGTAGCCCTTCTTAAAATCAGATTTGTTACCTCATCTCAAAACTCTTTGACGAGAACCCCTAGACCTATATTTTAGAAAAATTATCAACTAATGCAGGTTGGATCTCTCATTTCTGTGTTTTGCCTTTTCCACTCCTATAATACAAGAAAAATAATCCAGATATATGTTAAAATAATAAAGTGATTCCTAGAATAGGAGCACCAAGAAAGGTAATTCTGTAGATATGAACGTAAAATTATTTTCAATAAGCATTCCTACTGCCAAGTTCATCTAAAATAAAAGCTTCCGAGATCTAGAGACATCTGGTTTTGATCTTCTAGACTCACTAATACAGTTATTCTCTTAGATAGCATGAGGAACAGTTGTCTTTGAAGAGAATAGGGATCTACTCATCCTCCTGGGTACCCAGCCCTAGACTCAAAGAGTTATACACACATCACAAATGAAAATGTAATGCAAAAGGAAGTTTTCTCTGATGCCAAAGTAATCAGAAACTTTACACCTGGATAGGGAGGACAGGCATTTGCATAACTATGATAGGAATGTAAGGAGAGAGAGACACTAACAAATCCAAGCTGAAAGCTCCCTCCTGATACTAAACTCACTTTCAGACAGGGGCTTCAATGATTAATTCACTGGGGCAAGCCTAACAGAGCTTGGCCTGCCAAAGAAGTAGCAGGATGCTTGATTGAGTTTGTCTGGCCCTGGAGAGAGCCTTCCCTGTACCTGAAGAATGAAAGGAAGGAAGTAACTCCTTCCCGCTCAATCCTCATTCACCTAAGTGGTGGTTTAATATGCTCAACTGATTAAATTTTTAAATAATACATAAAGAAAAAGGAGTACAAAAAGTACGGCAGAGTGGAAAGTTGCTAGAGATTCACTTTGGCTCATTACTGGGTCATTTTTGATTCCTAAGATTGGCAGGTGCTTTTCCTATCTTAGTATAATCTCTGGGTGGCCTCACTTCTGCTAAATCTACCCACCTCTTAGTTCCTGCTGTCAGTGTTTCCTCCTCCTTTCTTTTCCTCTTCCTATTTGTTTTGCTCTCTCCCTCTTTCTTACCCTTATTCTGCCCCCACCCCCCCAACTTGCAAGTATTCTAAGAAACCTGGCATGATGAATAACAAATACTTGTTGACATCCTGTGTCATCTATCACAGAACAGACCCAATAGTACTGATGGGTCCTTTCCCATAGGTCATTGTTGGCTTTTATGTGGCCCTAATGTATCAAGTAAAGAAAAATATAGTTTAAAAATGTGCTGTACTCTTGGTCATTCATTCTCTCTCTCTCTTTCTCTCTCCCTCTCTCTCTCTCTCTCTCTCTCTCTCTCTCTCTCTCTCTCTCTCTCTGTGTGTGTGTGTGTGTGTGTGTGTGTGTGTGTGTGTGTGTAAGAGATAATATCAAGTACAGACATTTGTTTCACAGTGAAAGAAAGAGGAAGCATGGGAAGGTGGCAGAAAATGGAGGCTGCACTACATTACTCTAGTCCCTTTCTTCCTTCTTTTCCCTGTGAATTATGATGTCTGCCATGCTTGTTAATGAGGGATGTTCAATGGCAGAGTCCTATAAGTCTGAAATGACATGAAACCAACTTGCTTTGTCCCAGAAGGGCTTAGATTTTGCTGCATGAAGCAGAGTGAAGTTTCCTAACCAAACTAAACCTTCATTTATGGCTGCTTTTGCTTTGGCCAAACCAAAAATGTTTCAAGATATTTTCTCTTACATCCCATCATCCTAGAAACACTGTTAGAGTAATAAGTCACATTTTTTGTGTTTTCTAGCCCATGGACTCATCTGCCCTGCTGCAAGCTGGTCACTGGCAAGGTCACTGAGTACCAATAAGGCCTAGGAAATTTCCCTGAATTCTGCCTGCTGAGAGAAGTATGCAAAACTGGACCAATATGACAGGAACAAAATTGAAAACAAAGCTCACTTCTGGCTTCAAGTGAGCACAGCTTCTGGAAGGAGGCACACAGATTAATAAAGGGGATGTAGACAGGTTGGCAAGAACAATAAACAACCCTGGGTTCGATTGTTTCCTTTGAAGCTGTGTCTTCTTGGCACCAATCCTGTCCAGCAACCCCTTTGTATTTTTTCTTATACACTTTTAAATAAAAAAGAAAATCTGAATTTCCACCTGAACCTATGACATATTAGATAGATAGATAGATAGATAGATAGATAGATAGATAGATAGATAGATGATAGATAGATAGATAGATAGATAGATAGATAGATAGATAGATAGATAGATAGATAGATAGAGATTCCTCATTGAGATTTGAGACCAGGATGAAGATAACCAACAACTTTGCTCCTGTCATATTTGACCTTCCTGTAATCACCAGTGTGGTTTGATATTTCTTCTGCTTTCCAACATTGAATTTCCCACTGATAATATTTTTCTCTCTCACATCTCACTTACCCCGGTTCATTTTCTAGAGCCAGGGAGATGTGTTGAATATAGGGGGATAGTGATTTATCAACAACGGAAAACCTCAAATAGTCTCCTATGATTGCTTCCATTATTAAATACAATATCAAAATATGCCTTAATTCAGGTTCTGTAATTCACATTCTCCATCTTCGAACGCCACTGTGAAGTAGACATGAATATACTCATTTATAAGGGAGGGAGTGGTGTCTAGGCAGGATAAACTATGAGCAATAAGACAGAGCTTAACAGGCCCTGTAGCACTCTGAAGCGCAGAGTCATTCAATTATATGATGCTCTGGCACACATAGGAGTAGGGGACAAATGTGAGCCTCTCTGCCTTTACCCAGCTGCAATTGATGTGAAGCCCCAGCTATTTCTTCTCTATTTCTGGTTAGATGCCTCTACTCTATATCACTAATATGCAAGGAAAACAGGCACAACCTCCTGGAACTACACAATTAAATTTTTAAACAGATTTTACTCGGTCTTAGCTCTTTCTTCCTTTCTCTGATCCTAGAAGTGCCAGTCCCCCAATCGTATAAATGTTATAGACGAGCCCCTCGAAAATTACTGTTTGTTTTGGTTTGGTTTTCTTTTTTTATATTTTTGTTTTGTTTTATTTTGGTTTTTGTTGTTTGTTTTTGATACTCTTGAAAGTCTTTGAAGCTTCTGTGAACTTCACTTAAGCTGCCCTGATTCTTCTCTCTTCTAGGCCTGATCTAATTCCAGTATCTAAGATCCCTGCTCAACTTTGGGTGCAGGGCTTCTGTTTATTCTGGGTTTGTCCTTTCCCTGTGATTGGTAAAGACAGAAGACTCTGGCTTCTCCCTCTCGACCAGTTCTATCACTATCATTTACTCCAGTTAATTGATGCCTTGATTGGATAATGGTATAGATGGATAGATTCTGGCAATGGAAGCTACTAGAATTCCTCCAGCAAGTGATAGAATATCCTTTTGTGCAGGTACGAATACTGTCATTGAGCCATTTAGCCCATGTGGAGATGATTATGGGGACTTGGGATGGCCTACTAGCATGGGTCCTGGTTAGATCTCTAACTGTATATGTAGATTATTAGTACACCACCTCTAACATTGTATCCCATGGTTCTCAAAGAAATTTGCTTATCAAATATAATTAGGGAGCTAGAGGGATGGCAGTAACTCATACTCTACTATTCTTGTAGAAGACCCATGTCAAGTATACAAACCCAAATGCACATATACATATAAACATAATTTTAAAAATTCCCAATAGAAGCAATATGCTGAGGGGGATCCCTGGTGTCAGACAGGGACACAGACCTTGAAGAAGGGAGAATGAAAACTTGGCTCAGATTGACTGTGTCAACCTGGATCAAACCTTAGGAAGTCTAAATGCCAGACAGTTAACTGTCAGCATATTTAAAACAGAGTACAATTTGGGGCAAAATTCCAGGTTACAATCATTCTCACTCCAGGTTTCCAGGCAACATTAATTCCAATTTCAGATATGCAATAATGGTTAAGGTGTGACTACATAGAAAATTCTTTACAAAGTACATATGACCATGAGGGAGGGCTCTGTAGGTAAAAGGCTTAGACTCTAGTGTGGTCTCTGATGGAGATAGCATGGATAGAAACAGACCATAAAATTCATGTGACATTTTTCCTAAGGATGGGTTCTATTGACTGGGAGCTAAAGATAAAGTTCTAGGGAGAAAGAGTCTGAGATAATCATTCCAGGATATTTGAGTGAGGTCTGCTTCTATAGAGAAAGGTAGGTGAGGTCTGTCTCTACTGATAGCAAAGATGTCACCAGGTCATTGACAATATCTGTTCCCAGCTTTCTGGATGAGAAAACAGGTATTTTATCTCCTCCATTGTGGAGAAGCCCCTGCATGTTGAACATTCCTGATTTCCCTAGTGATCTGGGAGCAAAAAAGACCTTTGTTCACTGAACAAAAAAGAAATAAAAGGGAATGACATGACTGAGACCTAACATAACCCAAACAATTTTCTATAAGGGGACTTCCTTATGCAAAAGTCTTAGAAATTGTTTGAGAAGGAAACAGAGAGTAATGTTGGATTTTTGTTTGTATGTTTGTTTGTTTGTTTTGGTTTTTCTTTTTCTTTTTTTTTTCTATCTGTGGTATGTAATGTTGAAGACTTCAGTTCCAAAGGTAAGATATTAGGTCAATATAAAAGAAAAAAAATACAAGTATGCACTTCACTGGCATAAAAGATCAATGACAATCATTAAAGACATCCAACTTTGCAATATGAACAGTGAGAACTCTCGAAGCTCCTTCATCCAGACACAGACAAGACACAGAAATTGCCCAGAAATTCCACATCAGTTCTCTGCTAGCAAGGGTTCATCTACTAGGACTAGCAGATTACATTTCTTGAATCATTATAGTTGGATGGACAGTGGCTGCCAGTGTCCATCAACTTTATCTCTGACATCATTACCATGGATAAAACCTCCATCCATCCTGCCCCAACTCTAATTTATGACTTTGACCTGATTGTCCATTACTGCCATCATGTTTAATCTTAGCATTACCTGAACATGTTTTAACACCCAACCCTGCTTCTGATGGGAATTCCATTTAACTCTTAGCATCTGATGCCCCGTTAAGCATCATATCACTCTGACTATACCTTTTTGTTTCAATTCTAACTTATGATAAACTTTTGAAATGTTATTGCTGGTTTCTCGTTCTCTTCCCTATCACATCCACACCATGGTTTTAGTTGAAAGCTATGTCACCTCTTCACCCTAAGCTACATCATCAGTGATATCCTTCCTAACTATGTGACTTAAGGATATATTGGACATGTTTCTTTACATAAGTAACTTTATAGGGTTGGTTATGAGAAATAGGGAAAATCAAGTCTGTGCTTAGCATAGTATCTGGAATAAGGCAAGGGTTAATTCTCATTTATTTTATGATTATAGTTATAATTACTAATTTAGGGGAAGGAGTAGGACACTCATATTCTTAATATAATCCTTGACAACACAAGGATCTTTTCTTCTCAAAGATATCTATTTGTGAGCATATAACACATGAACCACTCATGGGCACATTATGTTCTTTTTAGCTTCTTTCCAGTTGGCAAGTCTCCTTTATTATTTTTTAAAATTATTCAATACGTCTCCCATGGGAACAGCATTAAATTTTCTAACCACCAAAGTCTCAGATCCCAATGAATGATTTTCAAAGTATCATTTCCTTTTTTACTATCATTGTTATGCAGTCTACGAACACAGTATCCCCATTTCATAAAAGTATAATATGGCTGCACCACAATCACAAGCAAATTATGGTGGGAAATTAGTGAATAAATTTTATTGTACTAGTTCTTAACGCTGTTATTAATATTGAGGATGTTAAAATTAATTTCTACCCATGGGAAGATTTACAGCAGAAACTCCAGAGACAAAGTGGACTATGGCACCACTAAAGCCCCTTTGGGAACCTGTGTACCCTGACTCAGAATACTCCCTAAGTAAACCAGGCATGTTTCTGTCTATATACCTATTCTATTTTTTGGCTTCTTGAGTGAGTGAGACATGAAGAGGAGCAGTTATTGGAATTTTTTCTTCTTGTGGATCGTGAAGGGAATGTATACGATGGAGAAGCATGAAGGCTTTGAAGCTGGTCTGAGGTTACTGCCTGGGAAGATAGGAAAAGCGACCGATTACTTTGACATGCTTAGTATTTTTCTTTTCTTACTCCTTTTGTTTGCTGGTTCATAACCTTAAATGTGTCCTACCACATTTACTTATTCGCCTCTGCACTTATCTATTCATTTACTCTTTCAAATCACAGCATGTTAAATACTAGGCCTTGAAAATTCATAAATGAGCATTGTTACTAGTATATGTTTGGTTTATAGTCTACTTGGAAACAGTTGTTATCTAGTTTATATATCTCATAATGACACCATCTCTAGCATGGTCTGAGAAAAATCATGAGTAATAAATGTGACCTATGGCTGAGTTTTCAAATACTTAATTATTCCAGACATTTAAATATTAGCAAATAACACATACTTTAAAAAAATCCCAACTATATTTGAGAATAAGAAACCCATGGATTTCACAATCACATAAAAGCATAGAGCTAAGGATAAGCCCCTGCCACCGTACAGGCACTTCTATCGGCATGCCCATCTGTTCTACCACTGGTAGGTGTATTTGTACAAGGAAGACTGCAGAATATCCCTTTGAATACTGCATAGTGCTCAAAAGTTTTCTTTGGAGCTGAGGAGATGACCCATTGAAGAAAATATTTTCAACACAAGTTCAAGGATGAGAGTTTCTATACACAGACCCAATTTAAAAGTTGGACAGGTACCTGGAAAGGAGAGACATCATCCCTAGAGTAAACTGTCTAGGCAACTTGAAGAAAGAGCAAGCCCCAGGTTTCATCAAGAGACCCTGCCTCAGCATATAAGGTAAAAAGCAATTAAGACATTTCATGTGGTCCTCAGGCCTTGATATGCACACACACACACACACACACACACACACACACACACACACATGTCTGTTGTTGACCTGAACTTCATGTAGAACTGGGGGAATAACATAAGAATGAAGACGAAGAAAAAAACACACTGGATTAGGAAGAGGTCCCGTACTTGAACCTGATCTTTGAAGATATGGCAATCAGTATATACCTCATGTTGATAATGTAGTGAAAGTCTGAATGAGAAGGAATGGCTCCTCTTTCTGACTTAGATCCTTCATCTCTTCTAATGTGGAGAGGAAGTAACAGGTCACTGGGTGTAGTAGCTACTTTTATATCAAGTTGACACAAACTACAGTCATCAGAGAGGAGGGAGCCTCAATTGAGAAAATGCCTCTATAAGATTAGACTGTAGGCAAGCCTTTAGGGCATTTTCTTAATTAATGATTGATCCAGTAGGACCCAGCTTATTATGAACAGTGCCATGCCTGGGCTGATGGTCTTGGGTTCTATAAGATTCAGACAGGATATCAAATGAGGGATGGGGTTGCCATCCCACAGTCACACTCTGACCCATAATTGTTTCTTTCTGAAAGAATTACTTAGATGGAAATGGAGAGGAGCCTGAGGAAAAGAAGGTCCAGTGACAGGCCCAAAGTGGGATCCAGGGCCTGGCACTATTACTGAGGCTATGGAACACTCACAAAAAGGGACCTATCATGATTGCCCTCCAAAAGACCCAAGAAGAAGCAAAAAGAGTCAGATGCAGTTATTTGCACCCAACCAACAGATAGAAGCAGATGACCCCTGTTGTTGCATTAGGGAAGGCTGAAAGAAGCTGAGAAGAAAGGTGAGCCTGTAGGAAGACCAGCAGTCTCATTTAATCTGGACCCCCAAGATCTTTCAAACACTGGACCACCAAACAGACAGCATACACCAGCTGATAGGAGGCCCCCAATACACATACAGTAGAGGACTTCTGGGTCTGTGTTCATTCAAGGATGATGCACCTAACCCTCAAGAGACTGGAGGCCCCAGGGAATTTAGAGGTCAGGTAGGGTGGGGGGTAGGGGCATCCATGTGGAGATGAGGTGGGGTGGGAGGAGGTGTGAGATGTGGAGCAGTCTAATGGTAGATGGGGAGAGGCGGGGAATAGAATATAAAGTGTAAAAAATGAATTACAAATAAAATTAAAAAAAAAAAAAAGGTGGGCAGTGGTGGCTCATGTTTTTAATCCCAGCAGTTGGGAGGCAGAGGCAGGTGGATTTCTGAGTTCGAGACAGAGTGAGTTCCAAGACAGCCAGGGCTACACAGAGAAACCCTGTCTTGAGAAAAAAAAAAACAAAAACAAAAAAACGAAAGAAAGAAAGAAAGAAAGAAAGAAAGAAAGAAAGAAAGAAAGAAAGAAAGAAAGAAAGAAAGAAAGAAAGAAAGATCAGGCTGAATAAGTCATGAGGAGCAAGCCAGTAAACAGCACCCCTCCATGGCCTCTGAATCAGCTCCTACTTTCAGATTCCTGCCCCACTTGAGTCCCTGTCCTGACTTCCTTTGATGATGAATAGGGATGTGGAAATATAAGCCAAATAAACCCTTTCCTCCCTACACTGTTTTTGTCATGGTATTTCATCACAGCAATAGTAACTCTAACTATGATCCTGAGCTAATATACTTCCAAAACCCCAAATCATTACTGCAAAGGGAGTGTTGTTCAGAGACCCAAGATACTTAAAATGCTATCCAATGCATGACACCAGGATTTATTAGCAATATCTTTTCATTATCCTCCCTAGTGGATACCTTAATATACATACTCAGCATCCTCAAATGGAAATAATTTATAAAATTATAAAAATAATCAGTACAGAGTCACCCTCTCTGGCAATAGTACCTAGCGGAAAGACTGTTTTTAATGGAAAAACCCTGAGAAATTTGGCATCATTTCATGCAAAAATAAAACCTTAATCAGACCTCCTTGCATAATGATGCTTTTACAGGATTTGGCAGGGCCAGTTTGTTTTATTTTGATGAGTTGCAGAGTGTTGAAAATATTAGGAGATGTTCTAACTTGGTGATCATTTGTTCTTTATTCCCCTGTAGCTATTTTCCAAAAAGACAAGTAGATCTTTAGGTTCTCTGTAAAAATATTCATACATTTTTTTCCTAGTCTTACCTTAGCTGCTCCATTAAACTAATTAACTTTGGGTACCTGTACCATATTTAAAAAAAAAAAAAGAGCTGCTACTCTGCTTATTTGTAAAATAATAATTTGGGGATCATGGCTGTCAGCTAATATTAATTATGACTAATGTAATTCTTCTCATTAACTTAGAATAACAGCCACCACAGTCAAGGTCATGTTCTGGGCTTCGTCACACTTTGTATTGATATTGAGCTCAGTGCTTTGCTCTTAGTGAGAACTCATTAAATATCCATTGAATGGAGAGAAATTGCTAGCATTTCATGGTTCCTAAACTGCTTTGTATTTAAGGCTAATTCTTGAAAAGGGCATCCTTCTCGACAGGATATTGCTCCAACAGATACATTTAAACTATTTTATGCTTATTTTCCATTAATTTTGCAGCTATCTATAATTATTTATTTTAGTTATTTTTCATATCTTGGTATTTCACATCCTGTAGCCTTTCTCTCTGCCCTCTAATTCATAGGAATCCTTTCAGAAACACATAGTCTGAGAAGATGAAACTTGAACCCAGCATAGTCCCTTGAACACTCATAGCTCCTCCATATACACTGTCTACCATCATAGAGAGGGATATGACAATCGGTTATGCACAAAATAAGCTTAGAATCAAAGGTTCAGTAAAAATATAAAATGCCTGTACAAAAAAACTCCTACTGCACTTACCTGAAAATATATTTCACTAAAAGAAAAATGAATTGAAGCTGAGTAGTGATGGCGCACGCCGGTCATCCCAGCACTTGGGAGGCATAGGCAGGTGGATTTGTGAGTTCGAGGCCAGCCTGGTCTACAGAGTGAGTTCCAGGACAGCCAGGACTGCACAAAAAAACCCTGTCTCAAAAAACAAAAAAACAAAAAAAAAAGAGAAAAAAAAAAAAAAAAAAAAAAAAAGAAAAAAGAAAAATGAATTGAAATGTCTTCTTTAAATGATGATCTTCCAGGAGAATAACTCTTAACTAAATATGGAAGCCAAATGAGTTGTTGATTATTATTATTGTTTTATTATGAAGTTGATAACTAACTACTATAAAAACAAAAACTAAGATTAATTGAGTATCAATTTCTCACTAGCGCAGTGTTAAGCACCTTACTTGCTTTTAATACTTAGTCAATACCTTTTATTAGCCTCTCAAATTTACAAGTTAAGGAAACTGAGCCTCACAGAGATTAACCAACTTGTGCAAGCTCATTATCTAGGAAGGAAATTTCAGAATGATGATTGTGAAGCCCATTGGTAATCTTCATGTTTATATTGTAGGCTAGTGACTGCTTGAAAACCAACTTTAGATTCTCTGGATTCTAAGCCACATCATTAACTTATCCATAATTCTGTTGTTCAGCTTAAAGTTCAGATTCCAAAGGAACCGAATCTTCTAAAACAGTTCACACTTCACAGATTAAAATTTAGGAATCCTCTCCATGAGAATTTGCTAAGTGTTTGTTTGACATAAAAATAGTAACTGTTACCTAGTGATACCAGCCTGGTCTTCAGTTATCAAGACTGAAACGTTCCTCACAACACTTGTTAGATATTTTGATGGTTCAGAGCTGCTCTAGCCTCTGCTTGGTCTTACTCATATCACACTGCTTCCAGCATAACTTCAACTCAGGACTGAAAAATAAAAAAAATGTTGGGAACTCCAATAGGAGACAGATAAATATTAATAGAATATATCTTTTCAATGTGGGTGTCATGTGTTCCTGGAGAGATTTACTTGTAGGTTAGTGACTGGAAAGGTGAATTTCCTTTCCTTGGATTTCCTCCTTTCCCAGAAAATTAGAAAAAAAAAAAAAAAAAAAAAAAAGCAAAAGAAAAAAGAAACTAGCTGAGTTTTCCAATCAGCATTTTTTCCTGTTCTGCCCATGTTTTTTCTTCTGAATGGATTTACAACAAGCAAGGACTTTTCAATATACATATTCAATCAGGAAAAGTTACTACTGGACCTTAATTGATAAGCTTCCATAATTGCCGTGAGTGTGTGAACTAAACAAATCCAAAACAGCAGGGCTTGTAAACCTTGATATGACATGTTCATTTCTCCTCCATCAATTACAGCTGGACTATAAACCTCTTCCGGAAAAACATCACATCCATTTAATCAAGTGTCCCATGCCATCTTTCATGAGCTCAGAAACACACTGGCTATTAATTGCCTCAGTGGTAACTGTACAGTTCTCCTGAACAATTTCAACATTCTCTAGTGTGAGATATTTTGGTACCAGGTAGAAAAGTAGAGAAAAGAGGACCATCTAATGGATTCTATTTAAGGACTTTTGATGAAAATGTTGACTGGCCCATGACCGATTTTATTCTTAGTACTTAAAAGTTAGTTAGTCAGTCAATTTGAATGTTAATTAGCCATAATGACAAGGAGTGTCTCTTTTTACGATCCTCTTAAAATGTATCCAGGGGCTAATAACCAATGGGTGCCTCCCATAAATATAATAAGCAAATAAATTTGCATCAGTTAATTTAAATGTAAGCAAACTGTGCTATGTGGCCTTTCCTTTTCTCTCCTTCAATTCAGCTATTTCCCTCACAGCTTCTCTTATTCCTGCCTCATCAATTTCATGATCCAAACAATATACTCTACTGCTGAAGAGCAAGGTCAGATATTATTGAATTTGGTATAAAGCAAGCAGACCTTTTTCACTTTGGAGACATATGTTGTCTGATAAAGGGGTGGTTAGAATAAAGGTCAGGGTAAATGAGACTTTAAAAGTCTGCTTATGTGGGAAACTGGTTTCAGTGCAGAGCTTAACCCAGACAGTTAGTATAGTCATCAGAAAGGTTAATCTGAGCAATGAGATGCCTACACACCGTTTTAAAAAGTTTAAATGATTAGGAAAGTGAGCCTTCCAGTATTTCAGTCACAATTAAAACGATTGGTTGTATAAACAGGTCTTAAGACGTTTGTAGTTTTTTTATACTGGCTGGATAAAGGAGACTCCCTCACAGCTGCTCTACTTTGGAAAGTAAAAAAATAGTCAGGAACACCTTATATATTTTGTCACCCAAACTCCTGCTTGTGTAAGTTGTTGTGTCTCAAGAGAAAGGCTCACAGAAACAAAGACAGTTCTAGCTAGCAGAGGGGAGGACGAACTATCCAAGTATGATTCTCAGTTTATCCCCAGCTCCTGCTCATTCCCTCAATATCGATTTCCAGATTGGATTAGCCAACATATTGATGGATTTCTTCTGTCTAATAGAGAAAGGCTGAAGATCTGAAACTGAGTAGACATTGATAGTAGCAGGTCAGGTTATGGAAGTGCCCTTCATGAGAGGACCAGCCAGCCCACTCTAAATGCCATAGTTCTCACCAAATTCAACCCAGTAGGTGTTATAGCAAAGTAGACCTCTTTCTAAAAGGCATAGGTCACACTCAGAGTTGTCTATCTGTGTGTCTGGAGGGGGATGCTGAAGCAGTGACTGCCTTCTGCATAGTGTTGCATTCCTCCTTGATGGTCACTCCTTGTTTCTCACATTATAAATGCCAACTTAACTTCAGAGAACAGTCTAGGACAGAAGCTTTTGGTTTCCTTCTACAAATAGCTCAATATGCTCATTTAGAATAATATCAGCCATCCTGCTACTGTTCACAGCGCCTGTACCGGTCCATTAAACAAATGGTCAACAGCCCACAGAAGAACGAAAAGAACTTCATCTTCTCTAAGGGAGAATCCCAGAATCTCAAAGGCAGCTGGGTCACTTCTCCAATTTCACTGGCATTCAGGTGTCCATCCTCCCTTTGTCAGAAGTCTTCGGCTTATACACACTGAGTCACCTCAGGCCATTTTGTCACTAATACAGTTCACCTGTCCAGCATGGCCTTGGGAGGGGTGTCTGGAACAGGAATGTAACTCCACGAGTATCAGTGGCTACTGTGGGTATAAGCCTTGCTTGTATAATACTGTGCATATTGTTATGTTCCTCCTTCAAGAAATGTCCTCCCTATTAATGTTAATGACTCCATGATAATCAGAGACAGCGGAGTCAAGGAGGCAAAGGTTGTGGCTAATGTCTTAGCAAAATGATCAGTGCTGGGAACCTTTAGGACAACCCTTAAGGCTGTGGAAAAGAACTGTAAAAACATGAGTTAAAACATATAATTTCTCAACTTTGTAAAATATAAGGATGCAATATAAATTATATAAGGGGATTGATGAACCTAAAGGAACAAAAGCAGCTATGCTGTGAGCCAACTTGTCAGAAAGATAATAAGGAAAGAGATAAAGAGATTTAGGGAGTAGGGATGGCAAGAGATCCCACTCAGTTGAGTTTTTTTGCTTACAAAGGCAGACAGATTTTTGAGTTCAAGGTCAGCCTAGGACAGAAGGAATTTAGGTCCATGCCCAGGCATGGTAGAAATGGTAATTTCATCTTGGGGTCCCACCCAGCTAACAGAGGCATGCAGATCTCTGAATTCTTTTGCAATGTTAAAAACAAAAATGTGCTGTTGACTCCCTAGAATCAATGGGCTGAAGTGAGAAGATGCTGATTCATAATCAAAGGGGAACCTGGAGTAAATGACTGGATTGATATATAAAGTAAAAGGCTGGGCTTATGATCTGCAAGAGATGAGCTATCCAGAGATTTTTTAGAATAGCAAGAAAGAACTATTTGGAGGACTCTATGAAGCAGAAAATAGAGAGCTGTCTGGAGATCTTCAGAGAAAGCAGAACAGAGAGAGAGAGCATTCTGGAAAGGTGTCTTGAGCAGAATATAGGCCACCAACTTGAACCCACAATATGATTCTAAGTCATCTGTTTTTGCTGCTCCCAGACTCCCCTTCTCTCAGAACCCCTCTCCAAGCTGAGGTTGGTCATTGGCAACTTTATACAAGAATGCTGGTTCTGATTTATAATCAAACCAGACTATATTTAAAGACTGCTCCCTAAAGCCCTGTAAAAGCACAGGGACACGAGTTACCCCAACCAATATGACCCATTTCTATGCAGATATACTGCCTTACAATCACATAACTAAAGACATTCCTCTTTGATCTCAAGGTGAAGAAAATTCTCTCAATTTTTCATACCACTGGACCCAGAAAATTAATTTAACCCAAAGCAGAACAGCCTTAGGCTGTAGGTCTCCTTATCTGCCTTCAGGCTTTTATCTGAGCACCTCTTGATCTCTGCTATCCTTGTCATTGACCTGATACATTTTAAGTTAAAAGGATTGTTCAGAAAGAGTATGGTATAAAGCAATATGGGGTGTAAAGCAAAGTAACTTCATGGCAGATACTGTGACAAACATGACCCAGCAAGATCAGCATCAAAATTGATGCCTTGTGATATATGTTTCTCTCCTCAACAAAATACAGTGAAATGCACTGAAAGCTGCCCTCCTCTTTCCCAAGCACTGCAGCATAGCCAACCAAGAGTAAAACATCAGACAAATCCCAATTAAGGGGCATTCTGCAAAATACGTGGCCAGGATTCTGCAAAACTATCAGGCTCATCAAAACCAAGGAAGTCTGAGAAGGTACCATAGCCCTCAATGAGACGAATGGGACATAACTTAAGAAAATGTAGTTCTGTGAATGGTATACTGAGATTAATTAATTGGTTAAGAATTAAATAGAAACTAAGGTAACCTGAATAAAGTATTGGCTTTAGTTAATAAACATGTATCTTAAGATTCTTACCCTGCAGGCCCATGTATATGTAGCTTTTGTAAGGGTTGATATAGTAGAGCAAGCTGGACAAAGCCAAATGTTCAACAGACAGACTCATAACACACAAAGATAAACCTGCATCTAATATCTTAGAATGCAGAGAACTATTGGCATTCCCACACTGGAGGAAGAATTGCAGGTTAGGGTAGGGTATGGAATACCTGGGATTCAGAGTTTCAGAATCATCATGGTTACTGGTGCATAACCCAAGGGCCACATGATGCCCACTCTTCTAGTGGAAGATGACACATCCAGCATTGATTAGACCTGCCTGATCAATGCCAGAACAACACATGGTCTCCACTGAGAGCATGTAAGGTAGGGTTAGAAAAGGCAAAGAGGATGATACCACCACCATTTCTGGACTATTCTAACATAATGGCTGCAATCCAGCCACAATGTTGATACAGACTATTAAGTAAGTCTTAGCATATTAAAATGCAAGTAGAGTCCAGTGGCTTCTCAGATACTGCTTAAGCATCAGAATTCATAATAAAGCACAACAAAATCTTATTAACTAAGACTAATTAGTATGAAGGGCAATCTGAGTTACAGAAATATTTTACATATAGTTATTTTGCTTTTCACTGCAGAGACAAGAAGCAAAGGTGGTAGATGTTCTTATGCAAAGTTGGAACCATTTGAGTGTCTCTAATGGTAATTGGGAATTAATCTAGTAACAGCACTCTCAGGGGGAGCACTATGTATACCATG
Organism: Mus minutoides; assembly: GCA_902729485.2. Lineage (NCBI taxonomy): Eukaryota > Metazoa > Chordata > Mammalia > Rodentia > Muridae > Mus > Mus minutoides. The sequence goes on from LR753313.1 coordinate 2,973,768, forward strand.
CATTGTGCTAAGTCCTTCATCAATGCAAACCATGTCCTTCCATTCTGCGAAATATTTCATACTGGAGAGTGACTATGTTCATGTTACAGATGAGAGCTATTCAACTTGATAAACTCATCATCATTTGAGCAGTTCCCAGGTATCAAGAAACCTTCTAGTACTTTCTCTTATAATATTATGTTTAGTTCTGGAAAGCAAGGTTCATTGTGAGAACACTTTATTGGGCTAGCTAATTGATAAAGCCAGTGTTGATATACCCATTAAAATACTGGGACATTTGAACAAGGTAAACCATGTTCAACTTTCATCTCTACCATTTGGTAGATGTGAGAACTTGAATAAGTTATTTACTGTCTCTGAATCCCAGTTTTCTTACCTATACAATGGGTTTAATATTACTTCTCCTAGAGGGATGTCCCAAGAATCATATGGAATTTAATAATATAAAACACATTACTTTCCTATTACACAGTAAGCTAGCATACCCAGGAACCTGTAAAAAGTATATATGATAAAGTTCAACTGTAATAAAATCTTACTTCCTCTTAAGGCTTATGAAGTGCTTATTCTTTTGAAGACCTATTCCAAACCCCAGCTACTTCCTTCAAATAGTGATAATGCTATTATCTTTCTGGGACAAAATTAATTTTCTGTATGTCTTTTCCTTATTTGCTCCCATACAACTTGTTGATACTTCTAATAAAGCATAGACCCTAAGTGTGTTGGTTAAGGATCCTGAGTTAGTTAACGCTCATTGTGTGCTTTTGAGGACAAGATCACTATTCCTCTCAGCCAAGACCTATTGTGTTTATTCTTTGTAACATGTGTGTGTGTGTGTGTGTGTGTGTGTGTGTGTGTGTGTGAGAGAGAGAGAGAGAGAGAGAGAGAGAGAGAGAGAGAGAGAGAGACTATAACTCACTGAGTTCTATATCAGTTCTGAGAAAATCATGTTACTCAACATAGCACCACTAAAATCAAAATAATGATTGACATTTTAAAAGTATTTCTCCAAAATATATAGTACCGTTGAAGCCTGTTTTGATTTGCACTGTCTTCGCAGTTCAAAATTGGTTAACTCAAACAAGAACCCTATTTCTAAGAATATGGAAATTCCTGGAGTCAAAATAGTAAAATTAGTCCATTTTACTAATCTCCCAGAAGAACGGCTCTAACCCCTGGCATTGAAGCCTGAACTGAATGTTTTGGCCTGAGTGGGTGATGTTAAAGAATATCTATCAAAGTCAACATATTGCCACTGTGTGCTGTAACCATGGATTTCCTTTAGGCTCCCTTTTTATTTGTGTGTTTGTCTATCCTGACACTGTAAGCCACAGAGCTCAAAGGCAACGAACGACAAGAAAGATGTGTGGTTTTGCAAGCAACATTTCCAAGAGGAATCCATTTGCATGAAATAAGATGAAAAATGTAGACATAGTTGACGGTTGTATTCAGCCACAATGTGAAAACAGTCTGAAATTGTAAGGGCATGAGTAGCTAGGAGAGAAGTTCTTCCATGTGGATTCCTCAGAGATGAATTGAAACTGTGAACCCAAGCAGCATTTGCAAAATACTTGGCAGTTGTCCTATCTGTCAAATTTACGCTGTGAGTCGGCTGGGCCCAGCTATAATTTCAAGTTTGATAGCACATTTGACAATCTATTATACTCAAAGCACTTTTTTAAAACTTTTACTTTCAAAGAAAAATTACAACCTTCCTATTCTTATCTATTCATCATACATGCGTGTCCCATGTTGGACTTTTAGAGGATTATTTGTTATCATTTCCATGTGGTAGACAAGACAGCAGGTTAGTCCCAAATAAAAGCAGAGTCAAGTCTCTAGTACTTAACATGCTTCAAACTAGTACTTGAGAGATGTGGCAGTGCGTATGTAATATCCTTCCACTAACTACATGATGGAAATTTCTTTTCTCTTCTTCTTTTCTTTCCTTTTCTTTTCTTTTCTTTTCCTTTCTTTTCTTTTTTCTTCTTTTCTTCTTTTCTTCTCTCTTCTTTTGTACATTTTTATTGATTCTTTCTGAGTTCTATATGATGCACTCCAGTCCCATTTATCTCTCTGTACCCCATATCCTCCCTCCACCCTTGCAACCTACTGTAAAATAAAAATCACACAACTAAATAAACAAAACAAAAGTATAGAAAACATCTCATTGTGGAAGCTGTAGTATGTCACAGTGTCTCTCTATCCCTCTGTCCCTCTGTCACTCTGTCCACACATCTTCACTTGGGAATGTTCATTGCAATGAGTCATTGGCCTGGTTTGAGATCTCTGGCTTCTGTGACATCAACAGTGGCTCTTCCCTTGGAACTCCACCAGATTATCCTGTTGCTGCCTTGTGTCATGGAGATCCTGCAGCTTTGGATCAGCAGGAGTGGCCCTTTCATATGCCCCAACAGTTTGCAGAAGGTATAAATATTGGGGTAGGCCCACTCAAAGACTCAAATCTGAGCCTGGGTGGTAAATGAGCTGGTAAGCCCACTGGCTCTCCTTACTGCACACTATCAGGATGAGTTAGCTCTCCAGCACTGTTCCAGGTAGGCCACCTAATGCTGCAATCAGCAAGGCAATGTCTACTCTACTGTTCTCATGATTTCAGAGCTGGCTCATCTGCACCCTCAACCTCCAGAGTCAGCTCCACTGCTGCTCCTTAAGCTACATGGCCCACTGTTCTAAGTGATGCAGCCTGTGATGGGCTAACACAGATCTTCTACTCTCACAACCTTGAGGCTCTCTCACTCATGCTTCTGCTATCAGGTCCAACTCTACTGTATTGCCCAGGCAAGGTGTAGGGCTCTCTCTCTCCATGGCAGGAATTTCTTAGCAGAGAGACTAGTCTTTTTCCATAGACCCAAGGATTTCAGTGGCCTTAGGAATTGGTACCCTTTTTAAGTGTCTTTGTAAGGGAAGCACTGGCATAAAATGGCATTGTCTACATGCTTCTGGAAGTCTCTATGAAGTCAGTCATCACTTCTTTCCTCCTGTATCTATTCTGTTCTCTCTCTACTTGTTCTTAGCATCATGGAGTCAGAAAATCCTGGGAGAGGAACCAGTAATTCTTTCTGTGAGAGATGAGAACAGAAGTCTTCAACTGACAAATTCAATCTCTGGTTCATCAAAGGTCTTCTGTAACCTCTTACTTTCAGAAAGACTAAGTTTACACCTAGCTAACTATTTTTTCTAATCAATGTAAATGAAAGCAATACTGGCCCAAGATGTAAGTATATTGACTATAGGCATCATACTTTCTCTGACTGTCATTTATAGAAGTGAAGGCTAAAGATGTATAAATGATTAATTAAGATCCATCTTATTCTGAGTTATTTCTAAGAGTGTAGAAATAAGAAAGAGAAATGAGAGGGTGTCTGTGTGCTTTGCCTATTGCCATTATTATGTTTCAACTGTAAGAAAATTTGAGGAGTATGTGTCTCAACTCCTGAAGATAATATAACTGTGAAGTATTAAATATAATCAAGCTCGGAAACCACTGATGCCAGTTAGTCTAATATAAAGTGACTCTATCAGCCATGTTAGTAGCAATAATACATTATCCAGACTTTTAATAACTAAAGGATAGAATACTAAATAATCACACTAAGATAATCTAGTTATAAAGAAAAAGGAAGGGAAGAAAATTTCAAAGTATCTAAGGGAATTTACACATGGCCATTAGAGGCCTGGTCTTGTCTTCTGTATATTTCTCTACTTTTCTTCTATGTTTGTACAATCAAGAAAATGCCCCACAGGCAAATCTGGTAAGGGCATTTTCTCTCTCTCTCTCTCTCTCTCTCTCTCTCTCTCTCTCTCTCACACACACACACACACACACACACACACACATACACAATATAAATATGAGGGGATTCCTTGTGAAAATTGATATAAATGGGAAAAATCTTTGAATGGTCACTCTTGCTAAATATCAACAAGTATTTTATGAACAATTTTTAAATTTACAGAATATCTTTGGTTATAAAATATAGGTCTTATTATTAAAGCAGAGAGAAAAATGAAACAACGTGAGGTACTGAATGTCAGCATAAAGCTGTAAATGTCACTTAGGACTCTGGAGGTGTCATAGTTTCAAACTCAAAAGACTGCCTAATTAATGACCCCCAGTATGTTCAGGATGCACTTAGGAAAGAAAGGAATATTCATCCTCATGCAATTTCTGATTCTTTGTTATGGATATTGTAGAAAGATCCAGTACACTTGCCCCTGCCCCACTAAAATGGAGCTTTTAGAATTTTATTTTATTTTATGAACTATGCATTTTTCTGCACGTGCATATGAAAAATGTATCTGTATTCATTGTCTCTCACTAGTGCCATAGGTAGGGTTTTCTAATGCTGTGCTAAAACACCATGGCCAAAACCAACTTGAGGAGAAAAGGCTTATCTCATCTTATATATGATTGTTCTTTGTCCATGAAACTCAACTCAGCAACCTAGAAGGAAGAACTGACACGGAAGCCTTGGAGGAGTACATCTCACTGGCTTTCTCCTCCCAGCTTACCTAGTTTGCAATCTTAAAGTAGCAAACACCACCAGCACAGGGGTCACACTACCTACAATGGGCTAGTTTTTCCCATATCAATTATTAATCAAGAAAATGCCCCACAGGCAAATCTGGTAATGGCATTTTCGCATCTGAGGATCCTTCCTACGAGATGACTCTAGTTTGTTTCAAGTTGATATAAAATTGTTCTACAGTCCTAGTAATGTGTTAGAATATCCTCGGTGAGAAAAGTATATTAGTAACCTTATGAACTTAACTGATCATCATCTGACCCTATCTAAACAAAATAAATACAGTAAAGAACAAAGAAGACTAAGTAAATAGCTCAGTTGCCTCATGAGGGAGCTTTATTGCAGCATCCACAGAGTATTTCACCTGATGTGACACATTATATTTTCTTTTCAGAGCTCCTTTAATTTCCATTGACAGTAGCACAATCCAGCCCCTCTGGTACTCCAACCATCATGTTTAGTCTCTGTTGTTAGCAGATCCTAAGTGGTTCAGGCTGATTTTACCTAGAAGAATGTTACCTAGAAGAATGTTATAGATTAGACCAATGGGACTCAATATTATACAGATGTGAATGAACTCACACTGTGTACCTATACAGAGATTTCATTAAAACTCACCTACATTGATGGCAAGATTATAATCTTTATATTAGGCTGGTATTCCATCAGATTTACAATGGTACAGTAATCCTTTTCTTGGGTAAAATTGATCTTCAGTTGACCACTATAATTTTCTGTATCTCATGCTGATTGGTCCCACTCTGACAAACGTGATTTTTCTTTGAGGGATATTACTTTGACTTCACAGAAATTTCAGCTCTTCTCCTATAAATATTTAATGTGTACTTTCTAAATATAGGATAAAAGCTCATGTTATTCCTATAGTGCCTTCAATTTTCTTTCTCCAGTTTTCTATTATACCTTCTTTGCTACTAATGTCCCATAGTCCAGACACATGTCTTAATTTCATATCAACTCCACTTGCATGTTTAGAAAAGGTTGTGTACTTCTCAGAGCCAGGAATGACTGATGTCTCTCTGTTTTGATGAATTCTCTGCACATGTGTCATTTTTATGTTCTCTCTCACAAACCTCCAAAACACACACACACACACACACACACACACACACACACACACACACACACACACCAGGCATTCACATGTTTACTATATCTCTCTGTATGGTAGTGTGACAAACAGTAGGATGAAAGCATGGTATAGCATAGGCAAGTGGTACAGAAATACCCTAATTCCTGGAATATGTATTATCTTATTCATAGTCAATCCAACCTCTAGGTCAGGTCACATGCCTAAGAGTACTTAGGCAACACAAACTGGCCAAGACACAGATGGGCCAGAGTTGGCTGAGTGAGATATGGAGTAGGTCTGTGAATGAGTTGAGGTGAAAGTGAGTGTGTTCAAAATACACTGTATAAAATTCTCAAAGAATTAATAATAATTTTATAAATTCAGATTCTCCTAGAATCAAAAATCAGTAATGCTCTCACAAATGGAAAAAAAAAAGAAAATAAAAAAGAAACTGAAGTGGGGAGTTATGGATTCTGACTTTAGAAAACCCTCAAGTCATTCTGGTGATTTAACACATTTGAAAATAACTGTTGTAAATAACTAGCTTCTGAAGTGGTTCGAAACACTTCTACTTAAACCCCACCATGTACAGGGATCATTTATCTGACATTGCTTTCTAGGTTATATTAATAGACCGAAACTTTGTTTTGAGCTTATCATTTGTTGTCGATATTTTCTTCTTAAATTTTATGCACAGTGTATCATATTTTCATGCTCAGGTGATCTTTATAATCTATGATTTACTCATATACAAGAGGTACTTCTGTTGGAGTACCAAAACATGAAGTTAATAGAAAGGAATTTAAATTAATGTCATGAGGAATTTGCTAGGTTAAAGAACCTATACTACACTGATTTGACTTATGCCTAGCATCTCAGTCCAGTGAACTAAGATTGGGAGATGCAGCTCTCATTCCTTCCAGACTAAGCTTTCCAGACCAGCAAAATGAATAAGAATTATAAAGATCAAGAGTCACAAGTTTTAGTTATAGAAGAGGCCTGAATCATCCTAGGTCAGAAGTTGAGGGTCTTCTTTTGACTTTTCAAAGGCATTACCCTGAGCACACCTTTAGCTTAAGAAATGTCTATCTATGCACAATTCTCAGGTTTTGAGAGGGGCAAATATCCCTTATTACAGAGAAGGAGGAGAAAGAGAAGGAGGAGGAGGAAGAGGAGGAGGAGGAGAAGGAGAAGGGGAAGGGGAAGGGGAAGGGGAAGGGGAAGGGGAAGNAGAAGAAGAAGAAGAAGAAGAAGAAGAAGAAGAAGAAGAAGAAGAAGAAGAAGAAGAAGAAGAAGAAGAAGAAGAAGAAGAAAGAAGAAAGAAGAAAAGGGAATACTTAAAATGAAAATACTGATTCAGACACTGATCTTCAACAAAGTCTTGGGAGACATAAGCAGGGAAGGTCAGAGTCACATAGAAAAGAAAGCAGAACTCATAGAAAGCAACATCCACCACAAAGAGCAACTTACTGAATCATTCCAACTGTGTTGGCCTAACTTCATTTCACAGTATGACAGGTTATAAGATAAGGAGATGGAGTTTCCCAGGTCTTCAGCAAGGAATTTGTAAAAGTCTCTCAAGATATCCTAGAACGTTACATAAAGAAGGATAGGCTCTACAGCAGCCTTAAAATAGATTAGAGTGTGGTTGAGCGATTGTAACTAAATAGATCTGTGCCTTTGGTAATATGCCTTCTAGCATATTATCCTTGGTTCACTCAAGTTCAGCAAATGCATCATTGCCATAATAGAAAAGATAAAGAAAATTCAGGTCAGTGTTGGAAGTTCCATGTAAAGTAGGAGATAGCCAAATGAAGTGGGTGTCAGGTTCAAGATCCAAAGTAGTCTCCTAAGAATGAAACCTAATTGAATGAAATTTAGGGAAGTGATAATTGCTTGATACTTCCTGAGTGACTAACTACACAGTGTTAGAGGGGAAAGTAGTTGTTCTAATGGCAATTAATAATAAAAAGGACTTACTGCTTTATTTATCAATAAATGGATCATGAGTTAGCAATAGTAAGTCATCAAAATTGGTTAAGAAACTGTGTTTCAGGCTTGAGAAATAATTGTGTTTTCAGGAAAATTATGGTGTCATTACCTGAGAATCTGAAAATCTCACCACAATCAAAACCCAGATTTCCCCAAACTTCTGAATATGATCATTTAACTTGCAGTTAGCTCTCATACCTTCCTATCATTACCTATTCACACATGCGCACACACACACACACACACACACACACACACACAGGGAAGGGAAGTTAGTTGCTGGCTAACCCTCACTTCAGATCTCAACATGGATGCCAAAGAGACATTCTGAACCTGAAGACTATATAATAAGTCCCATTATGTAAAAAAAAAAAAATTACTCTACTTAACAGCCATTAGAATAATGCTAATAGTATGCTGCACTGTGTACTAATGTCTTTTTACTTCTGTAATATGATCATTATCATATTTCATGATTTCATCAACAATCTTACTAATATTTCTTAGTTAATAAATGTTCTATAAATATTTACTGGACAATGAGTGAGATTATGTGAGATTCAAATGATACTCAGGGCAGTGGAAGAATTTAAAATTATATAACAAGGCAGGGAGCATAAAGAAATATAGCCTCCTTCCAAGGTTTCCCTGGAACTCTCACCCAGAGATGAGCCCCTTCATTGATAATTCAATACAACAGAAACAGACTCAGAAGATTGCATTTATATATTTGAGCACACAGACACTATGTATGTGTGTGTGTATATATATATATATATATATATATATATATATATATATATATATATATATATATATACACACATTTACATATATGGAAGCTATGAATTTGAGACAGAAGTGATATGGGAGGACTTGGAGTAAGGATATCTAAGAGGGTCTGGAAGAAAGAAAAAGAAGGGGACTGATATGTTTCTATTTTAATTAAAATGTATTATTTAGGAGTTAGGAATTTAACTCATCAGTAGAAAAGTGGTTGCCTAATTCATTTCTCTACTCCAAAATTTAATTCATCCACCCATCAATAAATTAATATAAAATACATTATTTAAATGATCAAAACAGGAATTTTCTATGTATTTGTCATAGTATTAATAGTAGAATCTTAGAGATACATGTTTTATTGTGGTTCACATCACAGCCTTCAAATAAGTCCATCAATAATGGATTATGTCTCTATGAGAAGAAATTAAGGCAGAGTGCAGTGCAGGAGGACAGGGTGTGTGGTTAAATGGCATGAATGCTTTGAAGGAATTCAAGCACAGGATGTGAAGTTGGATGGGATGATAATTTCCTTCAGAGTTTGTGGTTATATGATAATGTTACAGAACTATATTCATCTATAATTCACACTGTCTTTCTCTTTGGGATGATAAGGATCCAATTTTTGTCAGAGAGAAATGTCATTTGGGGAAGTATAAGTACAATGGAGGAGTCAATTCTCTTTTGACTTGATTTCATTTCATCTATTTTAGGAAACTGGGTAATCTTTATAAATAGCACGAATTTCTAAACTTTTCCCTCTTTCTGTATGATGGACTCTTGAGTTGAACCAAATGTTTAGGACTGTTGTTCTGGATGTATTGTCTATTCGATGCTATGTAATGCCTTACATGACTTGCCATAGGAGAGTAAGATTATCCCCTAGATTATATGCATTATCACTCAGTCTCTCAGTGAGAGACTCAGTTCCTCTAAATGAGAGCACCCAATAACTCAATGTCAAGATGGCCAGATTAATCGCTAGATATTGGATTATATTTCTTAAAATCTTCCTTCCACATGAGATCAGATGGACTTTCAGGGCTTTGATTACTATAGAAGAGTCTTGCTGTCTGAGTTCCCAGAGTTACCACCACAAATGATGAGCATTGATGTATGCTGTATATTTCTGGAGAGAGGCCTAGCCTTATCAGGACTCACAAACATTGTAAATTTTTTTTGTCTTGACATTGGTCAGATATGGCCCAAGCTTTGGGCATTTTCCCTTAACACTGCACTAAAGGGGAGATATTGATCTCATTTCTGCTGAGAGTAAATCACCTGATATCACATTAACATAGCCCATCTCTTTGCTTTATATCATGTCAAAATCACAATGAACCCCTATGGAGCTTGTCAATATGTACAAGCTCTACTCAGCTTACACATTTGCCTGGAGTGGCTCGTCTTTGTTTAGCACACACACATGAGTTGTCAGAGAGGGTATTTTATGAATTAAGGGACTGTTGTCATGGCAGTCTGCATCACTAAGAAAACTATATAACAGAAAATAAACCCTGAGCATCTATAACTAAGCTTAAGAAAAAGAAATGAGGGGCATTGCCAGGGTGAAACTAAGACAAAATATAGCCCATTAATATACTAGTAAAAGTACTTCCGTTTGAATTTTTTCTAATTTCAGCATCCTTACTATAGCTAAACTCTCCATGACAGCTAGTATGTAACTTAATTTGTATATTTTTATCTTAGATACGTTAGTAATCATAGAGCACTATTAAATATAGGCACATTGCAAAATGACTTTTAACTTATAATGAAGATACAAAGATAATACCATCATCATCTATACTGTACAGAAGAGAAAATTGAAGCATGGGTGCTGTACTCAGTCCGTTGGAGTACACATTAGAACTAAATAACTCACTGTGTACCTACACAAGGACATGCCAGGAGCCAACAGGATCTTCCTTGGCCAGGGTTATACCCACCTCTTTTTGCCATTCTACTTTCAGGAACCTTGATAAGACATGTCATCTTCAGATGTCCTCATTGGCCTCCCAAAGGCTCTGTGACAGTGGTTCCATCACTATGCAAGCCTATACCAGATTCCTTCAATTACTCACAAGTGGTATTCTCCAGGACCCAAATAAATCTATAGCCAGCAATCCAATCGCTAGTCCATTTTCCAAATTGTCCAGTTCAGATAAAGCTTCTCACTCAAAGCTGCAGAAGTTGTGAGTGGATCACACAAGCTCTGTTCCTCCAAACTGAATGCTCTTAGCCACTGTGCTTCACGCTTCTTCATATAAAGGTTTCATATTGTGTCTGGACCTCAGTTAAATTCATGAAGAAAGATTACCCAAGTGGAGGCATCTCTAATGCTCTTCAATGTATGTCTACAATTCTGAGCCTGATTGAGCAACTTTATGAAATGGCACATTCTTACCAATTTCTAGAGAGTCCCCGTTGTAATATTTCAATGGCAATGACAAGTTCTATGACTTTAAATAAAAATCTCTTGGCCCAAACTTTTCTAAACTTACAACAACAGAAACATTTAAAGTGAAATGCCTAATCACACCAGTCTGTGCCTTAGAACCCATATGGAAATGCCTGCTGGGCTTGGGACACTGTCTCTCTTGTAAGCCTTTTCATTTACAGCTCCTGCTAACAGGTTTTTAACATTTCATCCATTTGAATACTGAGTTCTTTGTATTCCTTTTTAATGAATACTTATTTTTCTAGGCCCAAATATCACAATCTTATGCATAAGAGTATATATAACTATCTTTATGTTATGCAAATTAGTCAACTTTATGTGGAAGAGTACATGAAGGTACTGTCATTCACCAGGTAAGTTTATAGGCCTGGATTCTAAATCCAACTGTGGCATTGAAGAGATTTAAAACTCCAGTGCAATTCACAGCATACATTTTTTTTCTTCTATGAATAAAGAATGGGGCTGGACTTGCTGATATATTGAAATGCCTTTCAGCATTAACATTACTGAATGCTAGAGTTTTGGTTCTATAATAATATAGTATGGTTAAGTGGGCAGGTTTAAGTTACCCAGACACAGGGAGGAAGGAAGGAAGGAAGGAAGGAAGGAAGGAAGGAAGGAAGGAAGGAAGGAAGGAAGGAAGGAAGACTGAGAGAAGGAAAGAAAGGTGTGTTGGAGTGAGGGAGGGAGAGAAAGAGGAGAAAAGAGGTGGGAGAGAGAAGAAGGGATGGGAAAGAGAAAAATGGAGAGAGAAAGAAAGGAAAGGGAGAGACAGAATGAGAGAAAAAGGGGGTAATGAAAGAAGAGGGAGGAAAAATAAGAAGGAAAGGAGGGAGGGAGGAAGAGATAAAAACTCAGTTTAAGATTTACCAAGTTGAACCAAAACCAAATATGCTGTCTTTTTTCCACTGGATGGTTTTGGTTTCTTTGTCAAAGATCAGGTGACCATACGTGTGTGGGTTTATTGCTGAGTCTTCAATTCTATTCCCTTGATCTACCTGTTTGTCTCTGTACCAATAAAGTACACATGAAAGAACCTATGGCTCCAGCTGCATATGTAGTACAGGATTGCCTTATCTGACATCAATGGGAAAAAAGGCTCAATGCCCCAGTGTATGGGTATGCTAGGGCAGAGGGCAGTAAAGTGGAAGTGGGTGGGTGAATGAGCACCCTCATAGAGGCAGGGGAGGGGGCTGGGATAGGATGTTGTGGAGGGGAAACCAAGAAAGGGGGCAACATTTGAAACATAAATTAAAAAAATACTTTGCTCAGTTATTATCTAATGGTGTAATTGTAATAGAGATGATAATGATGTCAGTGGCTAGAGAGAAGTTATTACATACTATATGTCTACACTTCTTATTTTCCCAGATTTTAAATATGGAGATTATTCTCTAGAGTAATGTAAGAGAGCAAGGGAATGTAATGAATTAACAAATGCATTTGACATGGCATTGTTAAAGAATGAGGCTAAGATTCACAAAAGTATATATATATATATATATATATATATATATATATATATATATATATATATATATATATTTTTTTTTCCTGGTGGTTTATCTGTCATGCACACCCCAAAATAACTTCTTGCAAAAGGTTTAAGGAACTAAAGAGTGATGTTAGACTATAATTTAAATATTGTGTAGGACCAAATTAGACCTTATATGATTTACAATCACAAGGAAAGAAAAGCGACTGAAATACCAAAAAAAAACACTTAGGAAGATGACTACCAGACACAGGATTATAGTCATAATTGATGAAGGAAAATAACTGTTCTTCATTTCCACTGCTGATCATATAAAAAAAACAAATGGTCTTAAATTGCATTGAGATAAAATTAGATTGCCTACTTGCATTTTAACTGTGATTGTTGCACACTAGCCTATATCACTAACTGACACGGCATCACCTGCACTTAGGGATACACAGTTGGTGAGGGTAAAATCACATGAGTACACCTCAGTTAAGGAGAAGTTTCTCTGCAGACAGAAGAATGGATAGCAAGCCATTCCTGGCAGTTTTCAGCTCTGTTGATGATCCAGCTGAACATGCTAAATACTGCTGTTTCAAACACAGAGCTGTTGACAGGGAGATCTCTCCAGGGATTTTTTGGGCCAATTTCCTCTTTAAAGACCCAAGGCATAAGTCAACTAAGGGTAAGTGTCTTCAAAGCATGATAATAACCACTCTAATTAGACACTGTCTCCTAAGCGGGCTATCAACACAGCAGCAGTGACTGGTGCTAGTAAATTAAATTTTTTTTTAATCCTGCTGCAATCACTCCCCTGACATGCCTACCCTCCTGAAGCTCCCCTCTTGGTTATTTTTTATTTATTGTAATTACTTTAGTAATAAGATTTGTTTCCTTGTTATTATATATGTTACTGTGCAGAGTAACAAAAAAAATAATAGCCAAAAAGAGTTATGTATCTTATTTATCTCCTTGGCTGTTATTGGACCAGGGGGAAGGGTAGAGAGCAGAGGAAGCTGTAAATAGAAAAGCAAGTGTTTGTTGGGGAGTGAAGATATATGGGATCATATTTGCAAAAGGAAAGCAGGGCAATGAAGGAATAAGCCTAATAATTCAGAAGGCCTAGGTAGCTCAGAGAGATAAATAACCAGGCAAAGGCAACCTGGAAGGTAGGGTGGGGAGGATGGATCTTCATGACCAAAGTTTAAAGGCTCTCTCTGGCTTTCCTCTGGCTTTCTGGGCACTGGGCAGCAGGACCAGGAACTATAGTAGTGAGGCTCTAAAGTGATTCCTCCATAACCAGCCCTACAAAGAGAAGTTCCATGTGGCTTCTAATGAGGAGAACTTTTTTAAAAACCTGAGCCTCTTCTGATACTGAGTTTGGGGTATGTAACCTTCAGACTGGAGAAAAGAGATTCCATGAACCCCAAAACCTGGCTCTTTACAAATACCCTGAAAACTCTTATACATGTCTTCATGGAGGTAGCTGATGACAGGCTGACTTCCTAGGGCAAGAAGTCAGGTTTTGAGTCTATTCTGATGGGTTGGATAAGCCATTCAACAACCAAGCATAAAGAAGAGAAAAAGGTTATTAGTTTCAATTCCTAAAATTGAAGCTGACAATACCACTATATTTTCACTAGAATTTAATCAGCTCTATAGTGACTTCCTGATATACCATAGATACATACTACACATAATATCTGGATATATCAAAAGGAGCCTTTCATGCCTTCAATCTCATCTCTTCTTTCTGTGATTTCTGGTATGACCTATCTGGGTCTCTTTGAGAAACTGAGGAATGAAAAGCACAAGCCACAGAGAAAAAGCCAAGCCACAGAGAAAAGCTTTGATGGTCACCACTAAAATCCAGGCATCACAGCAGTGACTGGATCCTTTCTTACTTTGCACAGTATACTTTCAAAAGTCCTGTGATATTTGATCATGACACTAAGCAGTTAAGGCACAGGAGGTAGGGCTTGTGACCTTGTAATATGCTGAAGGAATAGAAGTAGAGAGGTTAAGTAACTGGTCCAAAGCCACACTGCTGAAAGGAAGTCAAGTTTGACCTCAGGCAGGATCTTTTGATTATCTGGTCAGGATTATACACTGTACTGTATTGTCCCTGCAACCACTACAGAGAGATAAAACAGGAACCAGGACAAAGGATGATTAAAAAAAAAAAAAAACTTGTTCCCCTTGAGAAAGGCAATGTGATCTTATGGGACTCTGACAACAGAATGGACTCCACCTCCCCTCACAAAGCAGACACCCTCCCAATGAGATTACTTTTTTTTTTTTTTTCAAAAGCATCCTCTGTTTTGGCAGGGTTGTGAGGTCTGCTTCCCACTTCCAGTCACAGAATTTTTTGTATGTTGGGAGGACTTATATTTCACTAGATACATGGTAAATGAAATGGTGGTTGAAACACTGCATCTATATAGTACCTAAGATTTTTTTTTTCATAAAGATTTCTAAGGATATGTTGAAAGACCATGTTTGGAGTTGGGCATGCCTTGATGACATATGTCTAAATGGCATATTGAGAAAGAAGAATGTTGTCCTGAGCCTCCTTCTACCTTGCTATCCCTGCTCCCATTTCTTTCCCCTCTAAAAAGGCTGGTGGGGGAAGCAAGAAGGGAGTGACTCTGGAATGCAGCCAAACATGTGAACTTGTCCAGCCAATGAAGGATCAAAACATTTAACAAAACAAACACATTTTCCCAAGAGCCTCAGTCCCCACTTGATCAATGATTCTGCAACATTGGCTCATTTTTAATTTAATACTTCTGGGAAGTGGGGTTGGGAAACCCATCAACTACAGGCACAGTTGGCAAGAGCTGGGTATTAGCAGTTGGCAGCATTTATTATCGCTGTTTATGATGGAATAAATTAGGTCTATGCTGATATAATTAATAACCTTAAATTTGGGAATAATAAATAGCAATATTTATTCAAATCTGAAATGTCTGTGAAAGGAAAATGGAGGCCTAAAGCACCTGGTCCAATCTCCACGTGTAGGCAATGGAGGAAGCCCTTGAGAATGCTCTCCCAAAGTGCTCTAGCATTGAGCACTATGCTAATGACTTAGAAGGACCTTAAAAGTTCCCAGAGCAAATCATTTCTGATCTCCATGAACAAGTTCATCAGCAAGATTAAGTGTGTCGATTTTCCTCTGAACCAGGATTCCATTGTTCTGAGCCCACACTGTGCCTGCGGTGTGTGAACAGAGGAGGATTGTCAGTCACAGCAAACACCACATTCTTTATGGGCTTCCCTGTCTCCTTCCACCTGTCAGGAGAGGTGACAAGAAAGCCCTGCAATTTCCCTCTAGACTAGGAGTTTAGAAATACTGACAGGCATTCATAAAGAAAGAATTTAAGCCAGGGGAAAAAATCTCTTGGATATCTTTTGTTTTTAAATTCTAAGTTTTGCCTTTCCTTTTATGAAGTTGTAGGGGGGAAACTATGAGATCAAACTATTCCTTTTTTTTTTCAACTTTTATTAGATAATTTCTTCATTTACATTTCAAGTGTTATCCAGAAAGTTCCCTATACCCTCCCCCCTCCCGGCCCTGCTCCCCTACCCACCCGCTCCCACATCTTGGCCCTGGCGTTCCCCTGTACCGGGGCATATAAAGACTGCATGACCAAGGGGCCTCTCTTCCCAATGATGGCCAACTAGGCCATCCTCTTCTATATATGCAGCTAGAGACAAACTATTCCTTTTATTTATCCCATTTGTCTATTAAAATTTATTAGAAAACAGAATGGACCAAGAGAGGCTTCTATCCCTTTGACTGAGACTGGGAGATAGATGGAGAAAATTATAGTTCCTCTGACTAGAACAAAGTAACAAATTTCTCAGTGTTAAACATAAGCAAGACCAAGGAAAGAGGAGATAAGATATACTCCACTCCCCTCCTCTCAGAACCCCCAAACACAGAGGAACACAAACAGGGTAGAACCAGAATCTAGACTAACATTTTAATATTGAAATTATGAATAAACGGGGGAGATTCCAAGCTTTCTTGGAATTCTACTAATTAGAAGGCACAACTATAAAAGATTAAAGTCATATGTATCCTATCATATTAATATTAATGTTTATAATGTATCGTATTTACAAGGGTATGAACACCCAGCAACACTGTCCACTTTTAGTGTGGACTTAAACCTATGAAGTTTATAGTAGAAGGAACTCAGTCAAAAAGGCATCAAATACACAATTTACATAATATTTGATTCTACTATCTGAACTTGAAAATTTAGATTCATGAAATGGCCAAATAAACTCATTACGAACATATCAATACTACTCATATGAAAGTTGTTTACAATCAAAAATTGTTTATTAACTGTTGATCATCAATGCTCTGACATTATTTTTAAAATAATAATGATTGTATTATTTTCCCTGGAAGATTTTGTTAGTCTTTAAATTATATTGTAGAATATATGATTTGTGGAAAGTTTTAATAGATATGATCATCTGATTATATTTAAAGAAATAGATGATAAACCTAGATGTCAGTTTATTAACTAAGGTATCTTTTCCAACTGTGCTTTCTGTGGAATTTTGAAAGAACCTCTGTTACAAGATTTTAAGTGACTAATACACTTTTAAATTATACAACAAAATACTCTTAAGTTTGAATGCTCTTAAATTTACCTGTTTTTAAATTTTTGGTGGGTTTTTTTAAATTCAATTACAGTGTTATATATTTCCAAATGGAAGTTTCATGGACAGTGTATTTTTGTTGTATTCTTCCTCTTCCCAGTCCTGCTCATGTCCCAATCCGTCCTCACCTTTTTCCTCTGTACCTCCTTGATCCCATTTCTATAATTCTGAACTTTCTACAGAGTATAAACTTTCTGTTTATTTTTGTTATATATGTGTGAGTGTTTTGTCTGCATGTAAGTATATGCACTACATGTGTGTCTGGTGTGTATGGAGAACAGAAGAGAGTACTTGATCCCCTAGAACTGTTAAGGAAAAATTGTGAGCTACCCTGGAAGTAGTGAAAACTGAAACCAGATCCTCTGCAAGAGAAGCAGCTATGCTTAACCATAGAATATGTATATGCTTAACCATAGAATATGTATATGCTTAACCATAGAATATGTATATGCTTAACCATAGAATATGTATATGCTTAACCACAGAATATGTATCTTTTATCCCACTGGAAACAGTGAATTTATTTAAATGAGGAAGTAACATCTATGTAGTGCTTAGACACATACATTTAAGAAGAGCATGGGTGGTTCATCCCTACAATTTCACCATTTAGAAGGCAGAGAGAGAGGGATTGCTATGAATCTGAAGCCAGCCTGGATTGCATCGTAAGTTTCAAGCCAGAAATTCTATTTCAAAGAAATAAACAAAACAAAACCAAAACAAGCCAAATGGTATAGCATATCAGCACTTGACATAAGGACATTCTATTGCTTGTTATCAGAAGCAGCCAGTCAAACAGTGCTTAGAATCCCTCTTTGGTTGGTTTCCACAGAGGTTCTATCCATAAAAAATCACTAGAGAGAGAAAGGCACAATACCTGCTACCCATTGCTAATCAACATGACTGAAGCAAATTCAGACAAGTAGTACTTTTCCATAGAACTTCTCCATCCTCCTAGGTACAACTGCTACACATCTGCCAAGAAACCAGAAGCAAGAAGGGCTAAATGGTATTCTGTGTTTGGACTCAGACCACTCCAAACTCCTCTATCTCCTAGCCTGTGCCCTGTTCTGCACCCAAACCCCAGCCAGGTCAGTCTCTGCCCTAGTTTTCTTTCTTTTACTATGATTGATATCATGACTCAAGGCACATTGGGGAGAGAGTTTATTTGACTTGCACTTCCATGTCGGTGTGTCAAGGAAGGAAGTCAGGACATGAAATCAAGTACAACCTAGAGGAAGAAAGTAAAGCAGAGAGTATGAAGGAAAGAAACTTCCTGTCTAATTCCATTTGGCTAGTTCAACTACCTTTCCTAGATTTCCCAAGTTCACAACTCGGGCATGACCCTGTCCTCTGTGGGTTGAGCACCCACCGCCCACTTCCAGATCAGTTTAAAATTAAGAAAATGTCTTACAGACATGGCCCAGGTCAATCTAACCTAGACAATTCCTCCACTGTGATTCTCTCTTCCCAAGTGACTATGGGTTATATCAAAATGGCAGCTGCAGCTAACTATGACAGCCCTGACTTGGTTTTCAACCCCGAGCATTTGGAGCAGCCACTCAAGACTGTAAGTTCTGGCACATCAACCTCTGCCTTTTTCTCCCTCCATCCTTACAGGGAACACCTGTTTCTTCTGTTTGTAATTATTTCTTGACTTTGTTACTAGTTGTAACAGTCAGACATGTACCACAGGTCCAGACAAATCAATCACAGCATGGGCCATAGTGAGAATGAAATAAGACAATATAAGTAAAATAATTAGGTACTGTTTTGGCCCATAAAAGGTACAGAATGATTTTTTTAGGTCAAGTCTGAAAGGGACTTTCTTGTAGGCAGTTGAAACCCTCACAGTCTGCGGTAGAGTAGACTATTGGCCCACACTTGAAATGGTCCCAAGATTGTTAAGGTTGTTGAGATTTTTTTATGTGATTTTTTTATATTTTGGATTGTTTCCTCTCATACATTATGTGGTTACATTTTAAACACCTTGCTGTGTTTGCTTGCACTAGATTCTGTGCGTATTATTGTTGTTTGTGTCTGGTCCACATGCATTTGGAAGAAGATAATCATGTTTATGGAGTTGGATGTACTCCTAGGATCAATATGCTCAGTCTCCTGTGAATAAAGCACTAGGCTCTGTGTTGGCTTTGCAAGAATTATGTTGATGCTACCTACCATCAACACCCAAAATTTAACAAGTGAGAATCAGGCTTGGCCTCTTCCTCCATTCTCTCTCTCCCCATTTGTGGAGGATCTATACCTATTTGGCAGCTTGAAAGCCATCTGCGTTCTCTTTCATTCCCACTTTAATCTATCTACCACCCCTCCTGATTTAACCTGGTTTGCTAATTCTCATTCTCTTCTATCCCGTGTTGAGAAGAATTATAAGTCTCAGAACCACTGCATTGCTCCTGCCTCCCTGAGAACTCAGCCTGATTCAATACATAGCCCAGCCAGGAGATGGGAAATTGTTTCTTTTGGAATTAATCATAACAGATACATCACTGTATTTGTTTCCCTGTTCAGACTTGCGTTGCTAAGGGATCCTTGACTTGGCAAGGCTCACTGTATTTTTCTTGCTAGAAATTCTGGCTGTGTCTCTCTGACCACTATTATCAAAATCTCCCAGTCATCCCCAGAGGTTCCATCACCAATGCTGCAAAAGGAAACTGCTCTATTGTGACACATGTTTGCCAACTCTGGGGATGTCCATGATAAGTTTTAAAATAAAAGTTTGTAATGGGCTTGAGAAAATACCTTGATCAGTAAAACAGTTGCCTTCCAAGCATTAGAAGATAAATTTGGTCCCCAGAACCAATGTTAGAAACAAAACAGCTAGGCACCACCGTTAGCACTCAAAATTCCAGAACTGGAGAAGTTAAAAACAGGTAGATCACTGGGGTTCTCTGATCAGCCAGCTTACCTGGTATGTCCCAGGTCAGTGAAATATAGATGGGTAGTGTATTAGTCAAGATTCTCTAAAGGAAAAAAAAAACCTGATAGAAGTTATATATATAACTAAACTAAATTGTGTATTCATATAATGTTTTATATTTCATATACATCAAAGGGTTACTTATTAAAATGACTGACAGGCTCTGGAATAAGAAGTCCAAGAATGGCTTTATCCCAACCAATAAGCCAGCAATCCAGTATTTGTTCAGTCAAGAAGACAAAATACCTCAGCAGTCCCAATCTGATGTTAGAGCAGCTGGTCTTCTGTCTATATTGGAATCCCAAAGAAGTAGATTCTAATGCAAGTAAGAGAATATCTCAGCAAAAAAATAAATAAATTTGTCAGTTAGAGTGAGGGTAAGCAGGCAAAGGCCAAAATGTTTCCTTCTTCCTTGTTCTGTTATGTAGGCTGCCACCAGAAAGCTTGACCTTAATTGGAGGTGTGGGCTTTTTAACCTCAAATAACCCAATCAAGAACATCCCCCACAGGAATGCCCAGATGCTTAGGTGTTAGTTGATACTAGATGTAGTTGAACTGATAACCAAAATTATCCATCATAGACATTGTCAAAGGAACAACATCTAAAACTATGCTTTGTTCTCCATATGTGTACACAGACATGCATGTGTTCAAATACCTGAGCCATGCATATAAGCAAAAGCATAAGTTTACAAAGTGTAGTTTAGCTCTAATTGGCACAGTGATGTTTGGAGTCACTAATTAGAGACAAAGATTACTTCCTTTTAGTCAAACATACACAGAGCACTTCTGGGACTTAAGATGTCCACTAATAGCATTGTGTCCAGGAAAAAAAAAAAACAGTGACATTCTTAACATTAGGAATGATAACCATTTACTATGTTTAGGTGCACTACATAAAGTTTGAGGAATATTTCTCATGAGAAATCAAAATGAATACAGGAAGAAATTTATCTATACATGGAAGACTGACTACAGTAGTTGAATCTCACAGAGCAAAGACTACACCACAGTAAAAGTAAACACCTACCTAATTATACACAATGGTGTAGGCATGACAAGACAATAAAATATCAACTACAAAAGTATCTCAAGTGAAACCTAGATGAAGCATTCTGAAATGGGCTTAGGAACTAGAGTTTTAAGCTTTATATTGTGGAATGCCATGTATTCATGGCAGCATTGAGGCCTTTGAATAATGATATTCTATGGCCTGCTGATTATTCTATCTGTGGAAAGTGCTATGATTTCCCATTCCTTTTCAGACATACTTGTTTGTTCAGTCCAAGTGATCTACAAAGTGCCTCAGGCTCTATGATGAAAGATGTTGTATAAATAAAAGAGCAATCAGAGTCATAATAAATAATAGTAATGATGATGAATGCCATTGTCACTGGGAAGAAGCTGCCCTGCCATTTGGGAAACAAAGTAACCAGCTGTGAACTGGAAATAATGTGCGCACCAGCCAAGAGGCTCCTCAGTGGCTGAAACCCCATTAACTTTGACCAAAGGCCTGGAGCAAGCCCTAATTTGGAGGTATGAGTATGCGAAACAGGAACTTTAACACTTAATCCCTGAGCTTGAACATGAAATCCCTGAGCTTTGGGTATGTGAGACTCTTTTTTTTTCCAGAAACGTCTATCAGGAGTACATTATTATCTTCTACCAAAGGGGAAAACTGTGTAGATCATAGGCTTTCCAATTTCTTTCTGACCCAAGATAGCTCCATGGAAAGAGAGAAGTGAGCCAAGTTGGAAAATAAAATAACCAAATGGGGTCATGCCCATCAAGATACCTTCCTTAGCTATTTTCCATCCATGTAGGCTGAGAAAGACTTCTAGTAAAAAAAAAAAAAAAAAAAAAAAAAAAAAAAAAAAAAAAAAAGTCTTAGCTACTCAAGCAGGGATCAGCCAGAGATCAACTGTGGGCTTAGAGGAACACATGACAGGAGCCAGGTGAACTATGAGTAGCCTTAAAAGACACCACTCCACGGCCTGATCCACTCTAAGATCCTAGAGGCGTCATTACTGCTGGAGGAGGCTGATGCTCTTCAGTGAAGCACCTGACCTCCTGATCCTCAATGCAGTCAGCATTGTGCAGTCCTCCTCAAACAATCTCTACCAAGAAAATAAGAAATCGATGAATAAATAATTCAATTAGTAATCAAGATAGAAAATAAATAAATAAATAAATAAACAAACACCTGTGAACTACTGAGCAAACCTACTTGTGTTAATCTAATAAATTATATACAGATTGATATACTTTTTCTTTCATTGTTTTTCTTTCTTCATTTATGCTTCCTCCCTTCATTCTTTCCTTTTGTATCTATTACTTTTATATGCTATGGCGTTAGCTTATTTACATTGATATGCTTTGACATATTACATGCTTTGGATTTTTCTTGGTTTTTTTATATTATTTATTATGTTATATTACATATTATATGAAAATATATGTAATTAATATACAAAATTTGTGTTCTATATGATATATTATATGTATATATCATATATCCTATATGTAGTCATTATATTCTTAACACCTTAAATTTAATCTATCTTTCTAGTTATTCAAAAAGAAGTTAATTGAAGTTACTCTATATTTCATTTCCTTTCTTGAAAGAATTAACTTTTCTCTGGTTTTGTTTAAGTCACATGATCATTTACAAGTTTTTGTGTTTCTTTATGACCCTTTTTATTTGTGGCTTTCCAACTCTTTATTCTCACCTTATTTTCTGTAATATTTAAAATTAGTGTTTGCTTCTATGCTAATGATATTTTAAAGTATCATTTTCATTTTAGTCTTTGAAATAATTTTTCCTCACATTATTTTCTGTTCATATTTCATTTTGTTCATCTATGGGACAGGATCTCCATTCTTACAGGACACAGAGTCATCTCTTACCAAAAAAGGCTACATGAATATCTGCAAATGTTAGTCCTGCCACTCCCTAGTCATGTGACCTTGGGGTCCTCATCTGGACCTGAGCTCAGACTCTGAGCCCTTCTGACAGGCCTCAGAGTTTTATTCCATGATATATCCATCCTAAAGATAAGCAATAGCACTTTGAAAATGCAAATACCATACTTCTCTTTTTCAAGCAGCATTCCATTCCATTGACATGAAACTCTTATTTTAATTATATCCAGAAACCAGTAATACATAACTGAACAAATATTTCTTCACAGCTACAAGTAATACTAATACAGAAGCACTGGTCGTCACCATGAAGACTCGTGGACTGAACTCTGAAATGCCACTGGTTCATCAAATGAACTGGGGCAGTTTTTGGTACCCTGTATACCCATGCCCTCATTTATGGATGAAGCACTGGACTAGGTTTGTTGTGTGATCCTCTGGTACTAATTGCCTGTGTTTTCACCTATTCCTATTTAAAGAAATACCATGAGATATACAAATGTGCGTGGAGGGCACATTGTTAATTGGTTCAGATAGATGGAGCCCAAGGGAAATCCCTGTAGAGTACCAAGGCCTCTACACTCATCCTGCTTCGATGAGATAGCAGTGGATTTCTACTATAGTGACACAAATGCAGTAGCGGATCCATTGGACCAGACCGGTGACATACTTGCCGTTGATGACACCATCTGGGTTGAGCATAGGGATGATCTTGAACACGAAGTTTTCCCTCAGGAGTTTTGCCACAGGGTCACTGCTGACTAGGAACTCCAAGGTTCCCTTCATCACCCAGCTGGCATTGCTCTCTCCTGGGTGAACTCGGGCTGTGATCACCTGATATGGACGACAGCCTGCAGGAAAGGGGGCACAATAAAATTAAACCTAGATATGTTTTCCATTTCCATCGACAGTCTCTGGGGCAAGGGAATTATACCTGAAGGGTGTGAAGTCCTAAGTAGATTGTTT
Organism: Mus minutoides; assembly: GCA_902729485.2. NCBI lineage: Eukaryota > Metazoa > Chordata > Mammalia > Rodentia > Muridae > Mus > Mus minutoides. The sequence goes on from LR753313.1 coordinate 2,997,627, forward strand.
CTAATATGTATGATCTACATTTATCCATTTTCCATCTGCCTCCGGAAGCTTTGAGACTCAAGAGACTGAGGACACCAAGGCTCTGGGCTGTTATCAAAGCAAAGTACTTTGTGGTATGATTAAAAAAAAAAAACCACAAGGCAGATTTTAAACCAATTAACTCTCCGCAGTCCATTAGCAAGATGCTGGATATCAAAGATATCCAGATATCCAAAGCAGACTGAATCTTATCCTCATCATTTACCAGCTCTGACTGAATGACCAGCAAATGACCCTTTCCTCATCTGTAAAATGGGGATATTTACAATAATGACCTCATTTGATTAGAGAAACAAAAAGATGTAAATAGAAAGTGTCAAATATTCCTGCTATTCAGTCTATGTTAGCTCACTCCTTATTTAATTGCAGTCTGTGGAGGTTGGAGAGAGGATGAGCCCTTCTATTCCCTAATCTGATCTTTCAAAGGAAGGGATCAGCACCTGCAGACCTGCAAACACACTCTTAAGATGACATCCTTCACCTGCAGATGAAGACAAAGTATGGAGCAGAGACTGAAGGAAAGACCATCCAGAGACTGCCCCTACCTGGGGATCTATCCTATACACAGTCACCAAACCCAGATACTATTGTGGATGCCAACAGGTACTTGCTGACAGGAGCCTGATATAGCTATCTCCTGAGAGGCTATACCAGTGCCCTACAAATACAGAGGTGGATTCTCTCAGCCAACCATTGGACTGAATACAGGGTCCCCAGTGGAGGAGCTGAAGGGACTTGGAGCCCCATAGAAGAAAAAACAATATGAACCAACCAGTACCCCCAGAGCTCCCAGGAACTAAACTATCAACCAAAGAGTACACACCTAGGGCCCCATGGCTACAGCCACATATGTAGCAGAGGATGACCTTGTTGGTCATCAATGGGAGTAGAGGCCCTTGGTCCTGTGAATGCTTGACGTCCCAGAGTTGGGGAATGCCAGAACCAGGGTAGGTGGGTTGGTGAGCAGAGGGAGGGATGAGGGGATGGGGTTTTTCAGAGAGGAAACTAGTAAAGAAAATAACATTTGAAATGTAAATAAAGAAAAATGTATAATAATAATAATAGTAATAATAATAATAATAATAATAATAATAAAACAAAAATGAAGAAAAATAGAAAACCAAAAAATAAAAAATAAAAGATGTAGAAATAAGGAATGAAAGGCTTATTTTCTACAAACTATGAATGGAAAGAAGTTTTTGCCTATTAATATAGTATTATAAAGGGGGTATAAATTGTGTTTTTGTCAGAGCCTCAGAGGTTTGACTTGTAGCCTATACATAACTAATTTTTATAAATGTTTCATAGCTGAGTCAGTAAAATACATGTTTAACTTAAAAAATAAAAAAGATGACTTCCTTCACTTTGTAAAGAGGGTAAAGGGAATACTGAATCACAGCAAGTGACTGCATAGGTCTCACAAAGGCTATATCCGTGATGGACAGGGAAGCTCACTGTTCTGCCTTTTATTCACAGGAGACAGCAGGAGCATCCTAGCACTTAAATATATTCTTGACCATTCCTGGGCTCATACAGAAAGGTGGTTGGTGTGTTTATTGGTCTGTCTGTTTTGGTGGTAGAGATTGCTCCTGATACTCTACACTTGCTAGGCAAGGGTTATACTGCTGCACTGTATCCCCAGCCTGAGGGCAGTGCTGTGAGTGACTACTAATGTCTAATCTCCATATACTCGAAGATAAAGAAGGAAAGAAGGCATCGTATCAATAATTCACTTTTCAACTATAAACCCATGGCCAAATCTGTGGATGAACTCTTTTCTCCCTTTTTATTTTGCATCCTCTCCTGATTCTTGACTGTTCCTAATTTTGCTCTAATAACAAGTACTGTTTGCTGATAATAAATAAATTTAGTTGCTAAACAGCCTAAAGGTTAATAAAGAAATAATTTATATACATATAGTTTGAATTAGTCCAAACTAAATGAGGACTTTCTACTTTTCAATGGTAGGATTGTTTTTTATATGGAAACAATCTTTATCTCTCATTACACACACATACACAAAAATATAAAACTGAGTATTGATCACAGGTCTGAAGAGCAGACAACAAAATATACAAATGAGCCTTCATATTACTGATTTATGTTAATATTACCAATTAGGACCCAAAAGATTCACTTTCTCTTTCATATTTCTCCCACCAGTCATTGATCCACTGAGGTCTAGACAGAAGGGGTATAAGTCAAGGCGCCTTTTCCAACAATAGTGAGAGCAGTTTGCTTCAATTCTTTATAGGTCATCTATACATTAGAGGTAATTTTCAGCTATTCATTTCCTTAAGCAAGTGTCTTGAACCTATTCCAGGAACTGCAACAGACATTGAGTTGTGAAAGTCAAATAAATTAAAGATCTTGTTTTAGAAAAGGCCTTTGCATTTGTCAGTAGTGACATATATGCAAGCATACAACAAAAAGAGACCTAATCGAGGTGTGTACAGAGCACCAAAAATAGATCTGAGAAGAGAAGGATATTTCTAGGATGTGATGCTATTTGGACTGTCTTGAAGTATAAACAATGCTTTATCCTACAAGAAAGGTTAAAGGATCCTCAAGAGTAAAAAGAAAATGAGGAAGAAGATGATGAAGAGGAGGAGGTCAGTGCACTATAAAATGAAGAGATGCTATAGCACCTGAAGCAGAGATGTGGGTAGTGACGCATGAACTTAAAAACAACTGCCACATACATGCATTTGTCAGAGTAGGGGCAGGATTTGGATTTTTCTTGTAGGTCAAATATTCTGAACTATAAAGCTAGCATGTCACTGGTCAGCCTTGCACAATAACAGTACTCTGTAAATTTACCAGCAACCAATGAAAAGGAAAATGTTTTGTTTATGATATGATACATGCCACAAACTGCTGCTTGCCTGTATGTTATCCTCTCTCTCTCTCTCTCTCTCTCTCTCTTTCTAGCTACCAGAGACCTACTTTGGGACAAAGAATGGATTTCCCCAAATAAAATACTCAGCTTTATCATACCCTTGAAAGTAGTCATGACTATGAAAAATAAATGTTTCTCGTGATATAAAATGGTAGCATAAGGGTCTTACTGAATTGCTGATGAAAGGGATGATTTTACCTTGCAAAAAGCTATCGCTTTTACAACTTGTCTCTTGTACTTTTTCTTCTCATCTTGCTCATAGATGTAGTATCTTCAAGTGAGAAAGTCATCTTGAGTATTGAAGATACACAATAAGTATAATGCCAAGTAGAAAGAATGAATATTCTTGGTAAACTCTTTAAGCAAATACATGTACCTTCATTGGCTTCTCCAATATGTGAGGGGAAAAAATTACTATTTTCCCATAGTATTGCAATAAGACTTCCATTACATACTGCTAAATTCTACCATGTGACGATAAGACCAAGTATAAAATGATATTTTGAATGGCATTCACTCAGATGTGCTTTCTGCAATGGAACAGAAAGAGGGAGTTGAAATGAAAAGGATATTTGATATACTTTGCAGAAAAAGCAATTCATTACAAACCACTATTTTAAGGGGGGGAAAGGCCTAGGCTGAAGATGGGACTTAGTTGGTAGAGTCCTTTCCCAGAAACCCCTGGATTCTATCCCTAGCACTACATAAACCTAGGACTTTTAAATTGAAGGAATTAGAAAATGAATGTCATCCCTAGCATAGAGAGTTCAAGGCCAGCCTGGACTACTCTGAGACCCTATCTAGAAGAGGAAAGAAAACAACACAGAATAAAAAAGAAGAGGGGTATAAAAATAACCTTATGATGGTTTAACATCAGAAGAAAGGTATGCCAGGATCTGTTTTATAAAAAGAATTTTATTATATATACAATGCATTTGCATGATAAACTGTCTGGAATAATAGGTTGAGAAGATCAACCTATTATTTCCAGGGATTAAAAACTATTTCATTATTTTTGTATTTGAAAATAATCATATTAGTTTCAGGGGCAAAAGAATTCTATCCAGGACACCATGGGCTATATACTTAACATACAACCGGACTTGACACATAACTCCTGTTGTCTCAACAGCCTTCAGGATGAAATCTATAGCCAAAGTGACAATATTTGGTATTTGTTGACAGTATGCTTCCTGTTTTCCAGAAGGCCATGTCCTCACATGACAGAAAGGACAAAGAATAACCTTCAGTGTCCTTTTCATTAGGACTAATTCTATTTCTGCGAGCAGGGTTCCTCTCAAAGGCCTTACTATGCTTTTAGCATTTATGTTGCAACATGAAATTATATAGAAAGTAAAGACTTGGTCTATACTGCATTAAGTTTCATGTATGGCTAATCATTCACTTACTATAAGTTATGAACAAGAATGTTAGGTGGAAAATATGCACCGTTCACTAACAGCACAATTGAAATCAGCTAGAGGTCAGCTTTCTCATTGTCATTTATTCAGCTACTTTTGTTCCTTCCAAATCAAGCTGTGTTGGCATCCAATAAAAAGCTTTCAGAGAAATAAAGAGGCTTGATGGATATGCACCAAATCAGAAACATATTTCCAGTTTTGTAATTGCATATTACTCTTTGTGCCTCTTAGACTATGTTCACTGACATTAGATAACAATAGCAATTGCTCCTTGCCCCATAAAAAGAAATAAAAAATAGCTACTCTCTTGCAGATTTCTGATATCAACAGAGTACTCTCATTGTCTGGGCCAGATGGTTCCATTACTTTTATATGCCCTACAGTGCAGTGTGTGAGTCAATAGGCCAACCTGAAGTTCTTAAAGGCAGGTTTGAGCAGTGTGCTTATATCCTTGGGAGAGTTGGGTGGATACGCTACTGTGCTATAAAATCTCACACGGTTTAGCAAGCTGTTGTAACACCTTTAGCATGTAAACAGGGACAACCCTGGGATCTAATGAAGATGTAAGCAGCATTTCAGCCATTCAAGTTGGTTTTGTTCTTTTCCCCTCTGTGATTTAAAACAATTCCACAGTCATATTGGTGACTTCAGCTTATGGAGCCAGTGAGTTGTAGCAGCAAACGGCACTCCTGAGAACTCATAATAGGTAACAGCTGTAAAGAGCATGCAAAACACATCCTAGGAGGTTTTCCCTTATAATTGATGATTTGGTCCATAGTAAATCATTTCTGCTGGGCAAAACACATTACATACTTATATTCACTTTTTCCCCCTCTGAATTTCTTGAAATCGATTCAAAGGAACATTGCAACTTATGGGGTATCAATAATTTCACCATATTTTAAATGAAAAGTTAAATTCTGAGTTTGTATCAATGATAATGAGATCTATAAAACAAAAGTAGGACTCAGTACGAACTTGAACAATGGCCAAGAGATATTAGCCTATTAGCTTTTCAGAAGTTGAGGGGAAACTAAAGGCATGTACTATATAACACATGTGTGCCCAATTATATGAACATCTGTTCATTTCCACCTTCTACCTTCTTTTTTCAGCAAAATCTATTCTGCTCCTACTGGCACTCTGCAGGGTAGTACAGATTTCAAGAAAAATGTAACAGATTCCTCTTTCAAGAGAAATTAATAATTGTGTAGTGAGAAAGAGCGCCGACACAAATAGTTACTGCTCCATATGACCAGAGAAATTTCTCAAGGGATACTTAAAGAGCAATTCTCATTTTTATATTACTCATAACAGTTCTAGTAACTGAGAGTGATATAAATACAATCACAGGACATGAGTTTAAGAAAATAATATATATAAAGAATAATATTCAACCATAGAAAGTATTATAATCACAAAATTAAAAGGAAATTGATAATGATAAAGGAAAACACTAAGTAAGTAAAATATATGAGACTAAAGACAAAAAATACAAGTATCTTGAGATTGTTGATATAAGAAGGTATCTAGGACAATACTTATAAAATGAAAAAAAATAGAAAAGACTGCACCAGAGCAGTGCCCATCTGTTTGTAGTTATAAGATCTATTTAAAGATATCTATACATAGAAATGCACTGTCAGGGAAGGTCATCTGGGTAATTTCTATGTCTTCTTTAACTTATCCATGAAGATGGGTGATTATATGATGTTGAATCATTAGCTGCACAGAAAAAAATGTGGGAACGCAACTATAAACTCATTTACACCTGCTTCCACAAACGTGAAGTGCTTGCAGGAATCTATAAAAATACCTTGTGAATTACAAAGGACCATAGAAAATCATGATGCAGAGGCATGCCCAGATAGATTGCCCAGTGGAGCTGAAGCTACTAAGGTTAAAAAAAGAAAAATAGTAATGGGAGAGCAGACTGTGATTTCAGGATGGCATCAGTTAATGTGAAATATAGAAAACCTAGAAGATAGTATGTAAAAACAGACTGACCATGGGCCATAGAGTGAGGAAAGACACAAAGAAGTGAGAGGAGTCAAAACTCTGGATCAGCGGGTACAGCAATTGATACATGAGTGTAAGAAACTGAGTTTAGGTCCCCAGAACACATGCAAAGATGAACATGGTAGTACACATCTGTAATTCCAGTGTATCTTCAGTGAGATGAAGGCAGAAGACAGTAAAGTTCATGCTAAAGCAAACTTGCAGTATGCAGTGGAGAAATAGAGACCCAGTCTCAAACAAGTTAGAAAGCAAAGAAGGCACCAGAAGTTGTTCTCTGTCCTCTAAAAACATGCATAAATGTGCACACACACGCTCGTGCACACACACACACACACACACACACACACACTATATATATATATATATATATATATATATATATATATATATATATATATATATATATATATATAAAGAAAGTCCTGAGGCTATTGTTTAAATTTCAACTTTCCTCTCAAAGGCATGTATTGGAGACTTGTTCACCAGCCAATACTGATTTTAGGAGATGGAGGAACCATTAGGAGATGAGACTAAGAGGAAGTTAGGCACTTAAGGGCATGGCCTCAAAGAGGATGTTAGAAATCTACTCCTGTCTCTTTCTTCATATCTCATATTCCATAAGGAGTCTAGTCATATTCCTTATTGGTCTAATCTCAGCTATCAAAACAGTGCCTTATAGTCCCCAAAGGAACTAATTGTGGACTGTGAGCTCTGAAATCATGTTAAATCAAACCCCTTCTCTTTATAAATTTATTATTGCAGATATTTTGTCACAGTAATGGAGAGTTGACTAATAGACTAAGCAAAGAGAGGATTTTGAGTTGTAGTTTCCATACATACGTTCTTCCAGTCTTAAAAATTAACATTACTAAAGTATAGTGTGCATGAAATACATTTCTATAAATTTCAGTTTTATAATTCAGTGAGATTTCCACATGTGTATAATGCTATAAAATGAAATGGATCTGGTATAAACCATCATTATCATACCCACACTCCTCATTCACCTTGTAGAAAATCACCTTCCCACACTGTTTTAGAATAGCCTTACTATTTCTTTGAGAATTTCATACATGCATACAATATATTTTGATCATATTTATACCCAAGTCCTCCCAGAACCATATCCATATCCCCTCCCACTCCTGATTTCATGTTGTTGTTGTGTGTTTTGTTTGTAATTCACTCAGTCGATTTGGACTACTCATATACTCCTAGATATAGAACAATTTACTGGAATGTAATCTACCTACCAGGAACACACCCTTCAGGAAAACCAACTCTCACTTCATCAGATAGACGCCATCAAATGCCAATAGCTTCTCAGGTTGGGGTAGAGGCTCTCGCCAGTACTGCCTCCCTCCTTGGCAGAATGTTGATTGATCCTCTTCAGGTTTTATGCAGACAATCATAGCTTCAGTGAGTTCAGTGGCCTTATTAGAATTCCAGATGATACAGTTTTGCTTTGGTTTTTACAGAACTATGGTTCTCACAATCACCCTGCCCCCTTTTCTATGATGGTCCCTGAGCCTTGGAGGATGTAATATGGTATAGATGTACCATTTGTGGTTGAGAACTCCACAAATACTTATTCCCTGTATTTTTTTTTCTGACCATACTCTCAGCCTCTGCAAACCACTGATCTGTTTTATGACACCATCGTGTAGTCTTTTCTGGAGTTTCATAGTAACTGAATCATACAATGTGTTCTAGTTTCTTTTCTGATGCTATAATGAGATATTCTAACTAAAAGCAGACTCCAGTGGACAGTATTTACTTAACTTACACTTCCATGTTGCATTCCATCACGTAGGGAAGTCAAGGCAGGATCTCAATTAGAATGTGAAACAGCAAGCCAATACTGCTTGCTGGTTAACTTACTCAATCATGATGAACTAGCATTCTTACACAGCTAAGAGTCAGCTACCCAGGGAATGCTACCACCACAATGGACACAATGGACCTCCTGAATCCAATTAATAATCAAGATAAGGCTCTAGAAGCATTCCTACAAGCCAGTCTAATCTAGAAATTTTTTTTTTAATCAAGGCTATTCTTAAAGATGACTCTGGGCTACATCAAATTGACATAGCTAACAAAGACACGGCATCTAATCACTTTTTAACTTAATTCTATGGGAGTCACCCATGTGGTTGACACACCAATGATTTGCTCCTTTCAATTACTAGACTGTCAAACAGAGGATTATGGGTATTCCCCATTTTCTGGATCCTTTCACCTACTCAGGGATCTGGTGCTCTTTCTTGTTTAGCGTTCCTAAACTTTTGTGTGTGCTTGTCTTTCTTCGCGGTGGCTATCTAAGAATAGGACTTCTGGTAATGTCAGTAATCTGGAATTATGAAGAGTAATTGCCAGCTACTGTCAAAAGTTTCGACAGACACTACAGCATCTGATTTATTAACGGTAGTGACCAACTGCTCCAGTTAATCTTTTTGTTGATTAACCATTGATATCACCAAACATTTTTATTTGGACATTCTATCAAGAATACATAGTTTCCCCTAATAACTAACAATGAAGGGAAATTGTCTATGTGTTTGGGGCCATGTGCTTACTATAAATGAAATGTTTGTTCAAACTCAATTTGTTTTTCCTATTAAGTTCAAGGTTTAAAAAAACAACACATTTTCCAAATAGAATCAAGAGATAGAAATTTAATAAAATCTTCTCTAAGACCTTAGCCACCCCCCTTTCTTGACTATATTTTGAAACAGAATGGTTTCCTGAAGATTATTCATTTTTAATTGTTTAGTTATTTTATGGCTCATTTTAAAAAATACCTTCCAATTTCAATAAGACCATAATTTTTTTCTATAAGATTCATCCTTTGATTTACATTTAGAGCTTTTTGTGGTAGGTCTCAGAGAGTTCCGTTTTAAAGAGTTCAGAATACACAATGATGTAAACTTGAGAGTCACTTCTTATGAATGTCTCCTTTAGGATTTTTGTATGTGTTCAATCTCCTACAAGTAACAATAGAATAGTCTCATCTCTCCTTTCCAAACATAAACCATTTATTCTTTTTTTCTTGGTAGAAAAGGCACACTTTCCTCACAGGGACTATTTGGAAATGATAGTTTTCATTGTCACACTTGGGGGTTCTGATGCTACTGTCATCTTCTGAGTCTAGGATAGAGAGGATGCCAAACGTTTTATGGTGCATAGGACTCTCTCCCACAAAATGGATTATCTGTCCTAAAACATAAAAACAGTGAGGGTGAAGAACTCTAGCTCATTCCACAAGTTCAACTCTGCAGCATACTGCTAAACAGACATGATAGTGGGCATTATCCTCTTGTTACTAGTTTTGAAGGAGAACTTTAAACATTTCACCATTAGGTCTGTAGAAAGAAACTGCTACCCATGTAAGAGCACTTTTTTTTTTTCTTTTATTGCTTTTCAAAGGAATCCTTTTGAGGTTCTGGGGATTAAATACAGTGCCTTATGCACGGTAGGTAAACATTCAACCTCAAAGCTTATTTCATTCCCTTTGTAAGAGTCTTACAGTTAAATTACACCAATTATTTCAAGTGAAACGTTCACCATCTGTTGAAATAAACACAAGATTTTTCTCATTCTTAATGTAGTGAAAGAGAATGGTCGCTTCACCTTCAGATATTTTACAGAAACTGCACATATAAAAATACATTCATCCTTCGGGTATGATGACCAAGGCATAGCCATTTTGTTTCAACCTGCTCATCATATCTGACAAGATTGTTTTAAACAAATCTTGGACATCATATTTTTTCAACATTGACCTTTTTTTTTAAGTTATGTCAACAATATTCTCCTGGAATAAAATCAACTGGATTATGAAGTATTATCTTTTAATGCAATTCTGAAATCACTTGTTTCTTTAGGATTTTGCATCAGCGTCTCATGAGAAATTCAGGCAATAAAAAGAAAATAACTTTTCTTTTCTGCAATATCCTAGTAAGACCTAGCCATCAAGGATATGCTAAACTAGAAAGCACTCCCTCTTCATTTTTTATGTAGAATTTATAAATGCTATACTTGAGTTTTTCCTTAAATGTACAGGGAAATTGAGTAGTGAAGTCATTCAACTAGGCCTGTAATGATATTTGATGGGGTTAAGAGTTAATTTATATGATCCCAAATCCAAATTATTTAGAAATGCATTCAAATTGCATATCAACAATGTATCTATTTAGATTTTTAGTTACTACTTTTGTCAATTTGACAATTAAACATTTTTATAATCACACTTTGAAATTTATCGTTCCAAAATTATTGGCATAACATTGTTTTTGGAATCCTTGTAGTTAGTTGTTCCCTTTATTTTTATTTCTGATATAAAGGAGGTATTAAACATTTTACGATGGTTGTGATAAAATACCCTTACCAAGGTAACTTATAGAGGGAAGATTTATTTGGTGCTTCTTGTTCCAAAGAGGAAATAATCTATGATGGCAGAATGGAGGACAGGTGGCCGGCAGCTGGAGCAGCACCCGAGTGCGCACACCTTGAACTGAAGCAGAAAATGAAGAACACACTGGGAACTGGCTTTCTTTTGATACTTCGAAGCCTGCCCCTAGAGACGCACTTCCTTCAACAAAGCCATACTTCTGAATCCTTCCCAAACAGTTCCACCAACTAGGCTCTAATTAGTCAAACATAGGCACCAATCAGAGGTTGGGGAAATTTTAACTCATACCACATGGGGGGTACTTTATTTTTTATTATTAGCAAAAGTAAGCATTGTAATTTTATTCCTTTTCAAGGGCCCATTCCTCTTGACTTGCTTTCTTCCTTTTACAATTGTTTTGTGTTTCATTGATTGATATCATGATTTTTTAATCGTGCCTTTCTTTGGTTGTACTATCCCTTGACAAAATTATGTCTAAGATGGCATGCAGGCCAAACATATATACACTCACTGATAAGTGGATAAGTAGCCAAAGTATGGATACTTTTGTCTTTCTTAGAAGGGAGAAAAAAAATACCCATAGGAGGAAATACAGAGACAAAGTATGGAGCAGAGACTGAAGGAAAGACCATCCAGAGACTGCCCAACCTGGAGATCTATCCCCAATATAGTCACCAAACCCAAAGGCTATTGTGGATGCCAACAAGTGCTTGCTGACAGGAACCTGATACAGCTGTTTCTTCAGAGTCTCTGCCAGTGCCTGACAAATACAGAGGTGAATGCTCTCAGCCAACCATTGGACTGAGCACAAGGTCCCCAATGGATGAGCTAGAGAAAGGACTGAAGGAGCTGAAGGAGCTTGTAGCCCCATAGGAGGAACAATAACAACCAACTAGTACCCCCCAGAGCTCCCAAGGACTAAACTACCAACCAAAGAGTACATATGGAAAGCCCAATGGCTACAGCCACATATGTAACAGAGGATGGCCTTGTTGGATGTCAATGGAATGAGAAGCCCTTGGTCCTGAGAAGGCTCAATGCCGCAGTGTAGGGGAATGCCAGGACAGGGAAGCAGGAGTGGGTGGGTTGGTGAGCAGGGAGGGGGGATGGGATAGGAGATTTTTGGAGAGGAAACCAGAAAAGGGGATAACATTTGAAATGTAAATAAAGAAAATAAATATCTAATAAAAAAATTTAAATGCCACCTATGTACCTAAAAGTTGTTACAGGATGCAATGTTCCTTAAGCAGCAATTGGACAAAATTGGTTAATAATGCTAATGTTTCCTATGTTCTTACAAATGTTATATTTAATTGTTTATAATTTACCGAGAAAGGCTTGTGAAGATCCCCCACGATGATTGTAGAATTGTCCATTTCTCCTCATACTGTTGTCAAGTCTTTATTTATTTTCAGTGTGTAGTTAACTGCACACAGAAACATTCTATGTTCCTGATTTACTGAATGCTTTGTCATTATTGAAGCATTGCTTGCTCTCTTAAGGCAATTTGCTTAAATGTCTCTTTTGTTTGTATTAATATAGCGATGTAATATTTCTTCTCAATTGTATTCACAATATGTATCTTGTTAAATCTAATTTTGAACTTCCTATCACTTTCCAATACCCATTTTTCTCTCGGAGCAGCACAAAACTGGATACTATACTTTATGCAACTTGACACTCCTGTTTTATCTCAACTGTAGCAATTATTCCATTTATACTTATTGCAGTGAATGACAAGCACAGGTTTAATGCCATCTACCATAGGTTTGCTTTACATTTGACCTAACTTCTCTGTTGATGACTTCCATCCCTCTCTCACTTGTATCTGGATTAATTGCTTAGATATTTCATCCCATCGTTCCTTCGCTTCCTTGATTAGCTTAGTAGTTTCAGATCTTTTTATTATTCTCCAATTGGTCACCCTAACAATTATAAGATGCACCTTTTCTTGTATTGAAACAGTCTGTTTTGTTTCTATGATGCTTTAAAATTCATGAGACATATTTTTTGTATTATAAATTCACTTTAGTTTAGTTTAGATTCAATCACATATTTATCCTTTAAATTACTTTTTACTTGGTATTGTACTAACAAACATCAAGTGGGTTTCATTATTTCCCATCTGCCTGAAAGTCACCCCTTAGAATTTCTTCCAGCAAAGGTCAACTAACCATGAGTACTCAAGCTTTTTATTCAAGAACAGGTTCATTTTATTCTCAGTTTTAAGAAATACTTATGTTGGACACAGATTGTTATCATGCCTAATAAGTTTTGTTTCCCATTCTTTTCAAATTCTTTTCCCTGGGGTCTCATGAAAAATTAATTGTCTTTAACAGTCCTTTTAGAAGTAGCTAGTATTGTGTCTCTTTTTCTGTCTAAGATAGGAATGAGTGTTTTTGTTTTCTGTTGTATGGCTTTATGTACACATTTTCCAAGAGTAGGAAATAAAAAGAGTCCATTATAATTTTTAAAAAAATCTTAACTGTCTTATATATGCTTAAGTCATTTTTAAATTCTCCTATAACTTCCAAAGATATAACACTGACAAATACATTATGAAGGATTTCTTTTTGTGTATTTCTAATTTCTTAGATTTTCTTCATTACTGCAAAATAGAAAAATTTTGCGTTATTATGGGGATTTGGATATCTGCTTGATTAATGAGTATTTCCACAGGGAACTGTTGAAACATGTGGATCAGTGCTCATTGAAAACAGCCAGTGGCACCTTGCCACTGAGAAGACATTTTCTCCAACATCATTCGACCTTTAGTGCTTCCAGGGAACTTAAAGGAAGATGGACATTATTATTCTCTTCCTGTTAGCCAGGGTAGAGAGGACAGCAAGGAAGAGAACTTTTGTGTTTTGAATCACATCACAATGTTCTTCTCATTTATCATGTATAATTCTCTGTGTGTAGATCCGAAAGGAAAGCTGAAAGCAATCCTATCAAAACAAAGTATCATATACTAAGAGAAACAAGAGCCATATAAATTATGGATAAGGAGACGGGTTTGGGGTCTTGTTTTGCCTCTTTCTAGTGAAATAGATTTGGCAAAATTAAAAATCTGTTGAAATTTTAATTCCAGACTTATAAAGCAAACTCTCTTGGGCTTTCTTAGCATTGAAGTCCATGGTTATCCATGCTTACTATAACTCTTATAGACCTAAATATGTTAGTCAGTGGTTTCAAATCATACTAAGTCTATTACATCCTTCTGATTTCTATTAACAGCAATACACACAGGGAACAAAATTACTTGTCCTTTCATCTTTTGTTCATCTTCCCTAGTATTTAATGCAAATACTAGTAAGGAGGGAAGCTGTCCAAGGTCAGATATAAGAAGAAAAGCAGAAAATTTATTAAACGACCCATCTTTATCTCTAATCCCTTGACATTGATAACAAGTACCTCCAGACCCCATCCTTTCTGTAAGCTTTGCTGTCTCTTTTTTTGTTTTGTTTTGTTTCTTGATTTTTTTTCCTCTAGTCTGTTACTCACACAGGTTAGTAGTTTGGAGAGTGGTGAATTCCCTTCTGAGATTTCCCTCCATTTTTTTTTTTTTTTTTTTTTTTTTTTTTTTTTTTTTTTTTTTTTTTTTTTTTTTTTTTAGTGCAGAGTTCTATCAGACCTTCAAAGAAGACCTAGTTCCAGTTCTTCTCAAACTATTCAACAAAATAGAATCTGAAGGTATATTACCCAATTCATTTTATGAAGCCACAATTACTCTGATACCTAAACCCCATAAAGACACAACAAAGATAGAGAACTTCAGACCAATCTCCCTCATGAATATCCATGCAAAAATACTCAAAATTCTCGCCAACCGAATCCAAGAACACATCAAAACGATCATCCATCATGACCAAGTAGGCTTCATCCCAGGAATGCAGGGATGGTTTAATATACGGAAATCCATCAGCGTAATACACTATATAAACAAACTCAAAGATAAAAACCACATGATCATCTCCTTAGATGCTGAGAAAGCATTTGACAAAATCCAACACCCATTCATGATAAAGGATTTCCCTCCATTTTAACAAAGAGGCCTGGAGTTTGTTCACAGGTAAAGTTAGGGAACGGTGGTTCTTAGAGCCAGTTTGCCACATCTTGGATCCTTGGGAACAACAGGGGAGAGACCCCCCCCCCCAAAACAAAGGTTGATGGGTAGTGAAACTTACTTGAAGAATAAGATTGTTTTACTGACATCCCATAAGGCTTTTTCTTAAACTTTTTAACCTTTTTCACAGATAATGAATAGCAGACACAGAAGGGGAAAAGGGTGATAGTATGTTTCTTATGAATGCTCAGCCCTTAAAGAATCTACCACCTTTTCCTTAATCTTTTCTCAAATACCTAATCCCCCTACCTCAATTCATGACAGCAACCTCTTCCTCACCATGAGGTCCATCCACCCAGCATCCTAAGATAAAGTCCCAGATCTTAAGATAGAAAGGGAGAAAGATTGAGATACATAGATGGATGGATTGATAGAAGATAGATAGATAGATAGATAGATAGATAGATAATACATAGATAGATAGACAGACATAAATAGAGTGAGACAGAGACAATGAAAAATGGAAAGAGGATGTCCAATAGAATTATCTTCTATATAACAAAATGTCATAGTGCCCATACACTGAGAGCTGTGAAAACACCTCCGTTGATAAAAGTGCATGCAGTGAAAGCAGGAAAGAAAAGCTGGATAAGGTGTCATGCTCTGATAATCCTAGTATTTATGACATGGAGACAGGAAAATCCATGGCTTTGAGAGCTACTGAGCCTCAGATTCAGAAAGAAATTTTGTCTCTAAAATCTAAGGTGGGCAGCAATAGAGGAAAACATTTGACGCCCTCTGACCTCTACATGTGTATATATATATATATATATATATATATATATATATATATATATATATACTAACATACACATATATGAACATATGTGCAGAGAAAGAGAGAGAGAGAGAGAGAGAGAGAGAACATAAAGATAGACAGAGACAGACAGACAGAATCTATACTCTTGGCAGTGTTTTCATTGAAATATCTAATATTACTTCCTGTCAGTATTATGCTACATATTTTCCAGTTTGCTGTTAACTATTCCCCAAACACCATGTCCATTTTCTTCTCTCAGCCCTTCTTTGCCTGACAGACTGACACTGCCCTTCTTTCTGAAATGCCCCTTCACTCTTCCAGTAGAATGAACAGCACCTGATCTGTGAGTTTGTACACAGCTCACTATGGTGTGACCTTTTAATACATTTTGACCTTTGGTCTTTCCCACAATCTACTTCCTCTATCTTACCTTTATCTCCACATTTCAGCATATCAGCACTGTTGGGGCAGGGGTTGCTGAAAATATGCAATGTGTCACAGTAATAAGCTATCATAATTCATTCATTCAGTCCAATTATTTTACATGATAACCCTACTTTTCATTCATGATGTGATTCACTCATTATTTTAAAGGCTATATACTAAGCTCTTTCAATAACCCAGGGACTAGAGTTGGAATTATAAGAATTAAGGGAAAAATTGTCAAAGTACTAAATAAGTTTACCCTCTGGTAAGGAGAAAGAAATAGTATTGCATAAGTGTTGGAAATGGAAACAAAGAAGTCCAGTGTGGGGTGGTAGGCTGTGCACAGACAGCTTGGGCCCCAGTGGAGCAAAGGTCTGGAACCACGGTGACCCCATGGGTGGTGATTTCTGCCTGCATGGGACAGAAGGTGTTTAACCACGCCTTCTGGGCCCCTGGTTCCTGTCACAGCTGCAGCCTCCCACAGCCTCCTGCAGAGGAATATCTGACCATCAGCCACATAGGAGCAGCACCAAGCCCTCCCACATGCAAATAAGGTTTCCCCAAAGCTCTCAGACCAAACCAATGAGAAGTACCTGTTACCCAGCCCAAAACTGTATATAAGAATCCTGTCTGGAAGGATTAAAGGTGTGCAAGAACTACTCTGTCATCCAAGCTTTCTGTCCTAAGAGCTGTAACACTTGGGAAGAGGTCTGCTCTCCTGAAACACTGCCTGAAGCTCTGCCGCACTCCTCACTGGATAGTAGGCCTCTCGTTCGCCCAGCCTGACCTGACTCAGCGTAGTGTGGTGAGGAGTAACCAAGTAACCACGTAACCAGGAAGGCATGACAGAGATGGAGGTGGATCCAACTGCAGCAGCAGAAGCAGCAGAAGTGATTTCCCCTCCCTGCCCACACTGGCTTCCCTTCTCCGGAACTCTCTCACAAGGTTAGGTCAGTGATCTCCATGGAAAGCCTCTGGTACACAGGCCACAGTTGGGAATGGAAAACAACCAGAAGGTTGGTCAATCATTTCAGCAAAGAGGGAGGTTTGAGGGATGTACATCCAAGCTAGTGCTTCCCTGGACTATGGAAAATTACCAGCTCCGGAAACAAAATAAGCTTCTGTGGGACTAGAATGGAGTGCATGGGGGTGGCACTCTGTACACTCACCATGATCTGATTTGTGCTTTTGATCCATTTCATGGACATAACTTTCCATGTCACCGCAAGAGTAATATCTTTAAAGTCTAGATAAGGAGACCATTCTCAAACAGAAAGAAGCACAGTGATCTATGCCTCAATATGAAAGGGACGCAATGGGAGAAGCATCTCTTTCTTTGCTTTGGATGTCTTAATCCTTAAGACTCTCCATGTGAGGACTGAGAGACTTCCCATCGAGATGTATCAGCTGGGGATACATAAGCCCTTATTTACTTATTGCACAGGATCATCTGTCTGTCAAAGATGATGCTAACCAGCATAGATACAGATGACTATTAGACAGAGTCCCTCTCATCAAAGACACCTCTATTTTCCAATATGACATTAAAATGACTAACTGGGCATATTTTTCTCAATTAGCATAGTTAATTGAGTTAAAATAGGAGTTCTGTTTCACACCTCTGGAGTTGAACTCAAGATGGCATATCTACAAACACCCTTACACAAGGAAAAAATGAAAGCTGTTGATAAGAGATCACAATTCTGAGGTTCAAAGCGTTCTATACATTGGATGTCCTCTGTCTATTTTTATAAAAATAAATATAAAAATTATAAACACTGGGATTAGTTTTAATTAACATTTTTTATTTTAATATAAAAATGAGATATTGTAAATATAAAACATGAGAGTTTTAATGTTATGATGCTGAGAAATGAGAGGTCTTAAGTAATTTTTAGAGCACATTCAATTTGAACTACATTTTTAATTGCTCAATAGCTTGACAAGGTTCTTAGTTTGCTGTAATGAATGGTGGGACCCTACACTCTCTATCAGGTGTGTCTCACTGATTCTTTTCACCACACATAGTATTAAGTTTATTATACTCCAATGGGATATAGTCAAGACCCAGAGAAAATGAATAAGAGAATAAAGCTTTCCCACAAACAAAGCGTTCTGTCTCGCTGCCTTATTTCTCATGAAGTAATCCAATTTCAAAATATTATAAACTTACATTTCTTTGTGAAGGGTAATTTCGCCTTCTTATTTTGTAGCCTTCTGCCTGAACTATGAGAAAGTGGGTTCACATAATGGGTATAAATGAAAAGAAAATCAGCAAATCTATTCCTGGGCAATTTTCAGATAACCAAGAGGAAGTGGTGTAATAGAGGCTGAGATAACAATTTTAGACTCTGCATAAATATGAGTAAATTCATCTGCATTTCCTCATCTGCATCAAACTCTACAGACTCTTCTGGAGATTGTTATAATATGTTGAAAATAAAAAATAATACATCTGTGCTATAATGATACATAATATGTACCACGTAATAATATCATATTTGGATTGGGTTTGAGAAATTTGCTACACAGAAAAATAACAGTCACTGGGGAGAAGTGTGAAATCATACTAGGAAAATTGCAGACAGATGCTCTGCACCCGCCAGCACCAGTGTGTCAGCTGATCTCAATCACAAATGTTTGCAAGTATGACTCAGACTTACAGCCTCTCTTGTAATCCATGGATCCATTTCTTCTGCACCAACATCTTCCTGGTAGAATTACTATTGCCAGGAGGAATACATGAATTGATGCCTGGAAGCTTCTAGAGCTTCTGGGGATGCCCCCAGCATCAACAGACTACTGAGCATGAAGCCAAGTTACTAAAGGCCATCACTAAAGAAATATTTTATAAAATTATGGCCAAGGTTCTGGCATTCTATCCAGGGCCTGTGTGTACTCTCAACATAGTACCTATGTTACAGAAACTGCTAGAAACATAACCAAAGTCAGACAGAACTTTGCTTGCTAATGACTTTCCTAACATCTTCCGCTCTGCCACCCTCTTGTGTTTGCACACATCATTGGAATGTCAGAAGGCATTGAAACATGAGAAGCTTGAACAGAGACACATCTATTCACTTCACTCAGAAAACTTTGGAATCAGTCCTAGTAACCACTTCTGTTCCCAAGTCAAATACAATTTGAGATCTTCACTTCTCTTGGAAAAAGCATTGTAACAAGAAAAAAAAAAATGAGGTGTTCACAAGGTCCCATGATAGAGCCCCAGATGCCTTGACATCCTCTTTCTCCCACATTCTTGTCCCAAGTGCTGGCATTGCTGGGATTCCATACTTGAAATGCAAAGTCCCTGAGAAGGTATGTTGTAGGCTCCAAAGTCAGAGCTGCTACTGGAAGCAAAGGCCTTGGCCATTTTAGTGTCACAACGGCTATCCTGGACATTAGTACAGGTGAATAAAGAAAACAAGGTAAAAATGAGAACAAGGCCTCCAAAACATGAAACTTGCACAATGAACATGTTTTAAAAAGCTTACAGAGGGGACCACTGCATCCACTGAAAGCCAGTTCTCTTCAAGCCAGTATGATGCAGAAGCCCTGAACTTCCCCTGAACACTATCCAGGTCCAACTGTGTGAGACTGACATCTACACAGAAGAAATATTACCAAGTTAGAGCATCAGTATCAAGGATCATTTATAGCCCTGAGTCATAGGAACCAATAAGGTAGGAGGAGAAATTTTAAGAGCCTGAAGCGCCAATACATGTGCCACCGCCTGACAACTGAACAGTTTCAACCCGAGACTGTGCCAAGGAATTCCTATTGTTGTGTTACTCACCTTAGGATGTGGAAACTCTTATTCTTATGAGGCTCAGCACAGTGTGAGTTATCTGGGAGGGGGCAAACTTAGAGGTCCTTAAGGGATGAGAAAAGTAGGAATTAAGAAAAATCACTTGGCTACCTGGTTACCCTACCAAAACAAAAACAAAAACCACAACAACTACTACCTGTGTTGTTTGTCTTAAACAGAGCCAATTGCTCTTTAAAATTAAGGCTGAGCTACTGCTGACTTACTGTAATATATGGAAGGAGGGAGGGAGGGAAGGAGCAAGGGATAAAAAAGAAGAGAGAGATGAGGGTCATTATTATTGCTACTGCTGCAATCAAAATCACTCCAGTGGTGGCCTGCCCATTCTTCACTTGGATAACCTGACAAGGGTATTTTGGGTTCACAGTTGCTTGGCAACCTGCCTTTTATGTTTAAACCATTTAAATGTATTCACCCTCTGAATTAGGTATATTCACAGATGGCTGAGCAACAAGAAAGAGCCCCCGGGCAGATGGAAAAATCTGAGTGTGTGGAAACAGCAATGTATATGGAGAGTAGGTCTGATCTGAGAGCTTGCTGGAGAATACTAGTGACACACTGAAGCCTCAATTTGAGACTGAGAACTACAAAACTTCAGTCTGCTCCCAAACAAGGATCCTCCTCTTCAGTGTGTTGGATGGCAGCGGCAGCAGTGACTGGAGAAAATAGCCCAGAGGGATGTCCATTCCATAGGATGTCCTCTTGATCCGCTGCATGACCTCACATAAGGGAGGTGTAGGATGTCATCCTCTATCTAGTCAGCACACCAAGAAATGAAGTGGACTCACCAGGCAGCCAAATCAGAGTCACCCTACTTCTAGAGATGTATCAGTCTTGTGGTCCCTTCTTGTTAAATAATTTTTTTGAGATATCTATCAAACATGCTCTTAAAATATTTAGTATCTCCCTTGTGCTTTAAGTTAAAGTTAAAATTTCTTATTGGCACACAAGGTTGTTCATGATCTGCTTTCCTAAAAAGGAATCTTCCAAGCTACCCCCCCCCCATGGCCTCCACATGCAACCACATGGTATAGTCACCTTGCCTTCTCTGTACTTTTATTGCCTGTGGTTTAAGTTACAAGGGCCAACCCAGGTATAAAGTACTAAAAGGAAGATCCCCAAAAGATCCCAAACTATGTGGGTGATTTGGTTTTGCTTTTGTTTTTAATAACCTGCATTGGATCAAGTGTGGGAGGAGACAGGGAAAAGTACAGAGGATCAGGAAATTTAACAGAGGTGTGTAGCAGTGGGGGATGGGGAACTGGAGGTAGCCACTAGAAATTCACAGATGCCAGGGCCCCAAGAGGTTCCCAGGATCCAACAGGGATGACATTAACTGAAATACCCAACAAAGGGAAGAGGGAACCTGTAGAGACCATATCCAGAGGGTAGGCACGGCCATTGGTTGAGGGATGGGTTGACCCACTCGTCTCAAAAATATTAATCTAGAATTGCTCCTGTCAAAAGGAAATGCAAGGGCAAAGAGTGGAGCAGAGACTTAAGGAAAGGCCATTCAGAGACAGCCTCATCTAGAGATCCATTCCATTTGCAGACACCAAACCCAGACACTATTGCTGATACAAAGATGTGCTTGCTGACAGGATTCTGGTGTAGCTGTTCCCTGAGAGCCTGACCAATACAGATGCAGATGGATGCATCCCACCATGAACTAAGCACAGGGACCCCAATGGAGGAATTAGGGGAAGGACTAAAGGAGCTGAAGGGGTTTGCAACCCTATAGGAAGAACAAAGTTATCAACCAACCAGACCTCCCAAAGTCCCCAGAGACTAAACCACCAACCAAAGAGTATACATGGAGGGACCCATGGCTCCAGCAGCATATGTAGCAGAAGATTACCATATCCGGCATCAACAAGAGGGGAGCCTCTTGGTCCTGTGAAGGCTCCATGACTCAGCATAGATGAATGCTAGGGCACTGAGGAGGGAGGGGAGTTGGGAGAGAACCCTCATAAAAGCAGGGGAAGGAGAAGGGGATAGGAGGCTTAACTAGAAAGGGGAATAATATTTGAAATGTAAGTACATAAAATAAAAAATAAATAAATAACCTGTACTTCTGTATATTTTTATTATAAATAGATATTTTTCATACAATATTTTCTGATTATAGTATCCCTTCCTCCTAGTTCCTCCCCACCTACCCTCCCATCTGGAACCACTCTTTTTCTGTCTTTACTTAGAAAACATATATTCACCTAAGAAATGATAATAAAATAAAACAGAACAAA
Source organism: Mus minutoides (assembly GCA_902729485.2). Classification (NCBI taxonomy): domain Eukaryota; kingdom Metazoa; phylum Chordata; class Mammalia; order Rodentia; family Muridae; genus Mus; species Mus minutoides. The sequence goes on from LR753313.1 coordinate 3,019,800, forward strand.
AATAAACAAATCCTAATAGGACCAAATAAACTAACAGCAAAAATACACAAAAAGCACAAGGAACACATATAGATATAGAAATGCACACACACACACACTCACACACACACACACACACACACACACACACTGAGAGAGAGAGAGAGAGAGAGAGAGAGAGAAGAAGAAGAAGAAGAAGAAGAAGAAGAAGAAGAAGAAGAAGAAGAAGAAGAAGAAGAAGAAGAATCCTATAAGAAATTGAAAGCAGAAGCTAGAAGCCATAATATATATGTAAAGGATCTATAAAGCAGACAAATGCCCTGACTTAACATTATAAAATAAATATAATCGAAAGTTGCCATTGGGTTCACTTTCTGTTGGCTATCTATTCCTGGGCCTGAGCCTGTCCTTGAGAGTGGACTATGTCCCCTGTGAGATGCCCTTAGAGAAAACTAATTTCCATTTGCAATTGGCTATAAATTGGAGGTAGCTTCTTAGTGAGGAATGGGAACATATTTCCTCTTCTCCTTTTGGCTCTAGAACCCCATGTGCTGCAGACCCATACAAGCCTTGTGCTTACTGCCATAGACTCTGTGAGTTATATGTGCATCACTCATGCGGTTTTTAAAAGGCCTTGTATTGATTTGCATTTCCCTAATGCCTAAAGATGTTGAACATTTTTTAGGTGCTTCTTAGACATTTGGGATTCTTCAGTAGATAATTCTTTGTTTATCTTTGTTTTTGGTTCTCTGGAGTCTAACTTCTTGAGTTCTTTGTATATATTGAACATTAGCCCTCTATCAGATTTAGGATTGGTAAAGATCTTTTCTCAATATGTTGGTTGCCTTTTTGTCTTATTGACAGTGTCCTTTGCCTTACAGAAGCTTTGCAGTTTTATGAGGTCCCATTTGTCAATTCTTGATCTTATAGCAACCCTGAAGTTGTACCTCACACCAGTCAGAATGGCTAAGATCAAAACTCAGCATATGCTGGCAAGAATGTGGAGAAAGAGGAACACTCCTCCATTGCTGGTGGGATTGCAAGCTGGAACAACCAAACTGGAAATGAGTTTGGTGGTTCCTCAGAAAAAGACATAGTACTTCCTGAGGACCCAGCTATACCACTCCTGGGCATATATCCAGAAGATGCTCGAACATGTAATAAGGATACATACTCAACTATGCTCATAGCAGCCTAGTTGTACCTCACACCAGTCAGAATGGCTAAGATCAAAACTCAGCATATGCTGGCAAGGATGTGGAGAAAGAGGAACACTCCTCCATTGCTGGTGGGATTGCAAGCTGGAACAACCACTCTGGAAATGAGTTTGGTGGTTCCTCAGAAAAAGACAGTACTTCCTGAGGACCCAGCTATACCACTCCTGGGCATATATCCAGAAGATGCTCGAACATGTAATAAGGATACATACTCAACTATGCTCATAGCAGCCTTATTTATAATAGCCAGGAGCTGAAAAGAGCCCAGATGTCCCTCAACAGAAGAATGGATACAGTAAATGTGGTACATTTACACAATGGAGTACTACACAGCTATTAAAAACAATGAATTTATGAAATTCTTGAGTAAATGGATGTATCTGGAGGATATCATTCTGAGTGAGGTAACCCAATCACAAAAGAAATCACTTATCATGCACTCACTGATAAGCAGTTATTAGCCCCAAAACCTAGAACACCCAAGATACAATCTCCAAAACACAAGAAAATCAAGAAAGACCAATGCGTGGATACTTCATTCCTCCCTATAATAGGGATTAAAATATGCATGAAAGGAGGTGCAGAGACAAAGGTTGGAGCTAAACGAAAGGATGGACCATCTAGAGAATGCCCCACCCGGGCGGTCCATCACATAATCAGCCACCAAATGCAGACACCACTGCACACACCATCAGCATATTGCTGAAGGGACCCTGATATAGCTGTCTCCTGGCAGGCTTTGACAGTCCCTGACAAATACAGAAGTGGATGCTCACAACCATCTATAGGGCAGAACACAGGGTCCCCAATGTAGGAGCTAGAGAGTACCCAAGAGCTGTAGGGGTCTGCGACCCTATAGATGGAACAACAATATGAACTAATCAGAACCCCCAGAGCTCATGTCTTTAGCTGCATATGTATTAGAAGATGGCCTAGTTGGCCATTATTCGGGAGGAAAGGCCCCTGGTTTAGCAATGTTTATATGCCCAAGTACAGGGGAATGCCAGGGCCAAATAGTGGGAGGGGGAGGGTAGGGGAGCAGGGCAGGGGGGGTATCGGGGACTTTTGGGATAACACTTGAAATGTAAATGAAGAATTTCTCTAATAAAAAAAGTGAAAAAATGAATTTATGAAATTCTTAGGCAAATGGATGGATCTGGAGGATATCATCCTGAGTGAGGAAACCCAATCACAAAAGAACATACATGATATGCACTCACTGATAAGTGGATATTAGCCCAGAAGCTCAGAATACTCAAGATACAATTTGCAAAACATATGAGACTCAAGAAGGAAGAAGATCAATGTGTGGATACTTCGATCCTTAGAAAGGGAAACAAAATACCCATGGAAGGAGTTAAAGAGACAAAGTATGAAGCAGAGACTGAAGGAATGATTATCCAGAGACTGCCCCACCTGGGGATCCAACCCATAAACAAGCACCAAACCCAGACACTATTGTGGATGCCAACAAAAGCTTGCTGACAGGAGCCTGATATAGCTGTCTCCTGAGAGGCTCTGCCAGTGCCTGATGATACAGATGCAGATGCTCACAGCAATCCTTTGGATGGAGCACAGGGTCCCCAATGAAGGAGCTAGAGAAAGGACCCAAGGAACTGAAGGGGTTTGCAGCCCCATAGGAGGAACAACAATATGAACTAACCAGTCCCACAGGATGGGACTCATTACTCTAACTGCATATGTAGCAGAGGATGGCCTAGTCAGTCATCAATAGGAGGAGAGGTCCTTGGTCCTTTAAAGGTTCTATGCCCCAGTATAGGGGAATGCCTGGGCCAGGAAGCAATAGTGGGTGAGTTGGTGAGCAGGGTGAGGGGGAAGGGTTGGGGGTTTTCAGAGGGGGAAACCAGAAAAAGGGATAACATTTGAAATGTAAATAAAGAAAATATCAAATAAATAAATGGCCTTGTATTCTTGTTGTCTGTCCTCTACCCCCTCTAGCTATTACAATCTCTCTGCTTCTTCTTCCATAGAGTTCCCTGAGCCCAATAAAGAAGGATTTGATGGAGATAGCCCACTTAGGACTAAACGTTCTGGTCTCCCACTTCACATATTTTCTGGCTCTTTTGTTATGTGTTATTGTTGTTATCAATCTCTTACCATGCCTAGTTATACATTAACTTTATTAAAAGTATTGAGCCATAGGAAAACACATGGGATATAATGGGTGTCGTTGAACATGGATAAGGGGAAAAATACAATTACAGTACAGCTTGTGATCTTCTGGTTCAATAGATGCTATTTCAGTTTCATGTCTTTGCATAAACTTTTCTTCCACTGGAATGCCCATTCTACCTTTTGTTGTTGCTGTTCCTGGCTCCATTGGACTTCATCTCCGTCCCCATCTATTTCCAGGATGTGTCTAAGTGCTTCTAAACCCTTGCTCCTGTTTTACCTGGAATGTATTTCTACCATAGACTAAATTTTTCTAGGCTGCTCTAGGTTCCATTTCTTGATTTTTTTTTTAATCCATCTCTAGTCAAGATCAACCTCAAGACAGGGAGCATATGAAGGTTCACACTCAAAGCACCTGGAGGCAAGAGCATGCTAGACAAACTCAGAAAAAAAAGAACACTTGAAAAACTGCATTGACTCTAAAACATGAAAGGAAACCATTACAATGGAAACGTATTTAATAGTCAAAAAAATAGAACATTATATAAACTTCATTAATTGTTAAATTCATTATTTATAAAAATCCATTGCTTTTTAAAAGCAATTTCTAGGTAAGCTTCCTCAATTGCAGAAGAATTCCTAGTTATAATCGGAGCCGATGAGTGACAGCCACCCATAAAGTTTCACCTGCAGCCAATTAATTGAACAGCAAACACAAGATCAGTTCAGATTCAACAATCAAAACACGTTCAGTGTGGAGCGTGAGAGACATTTGATTGTGTTTAATAAGACTGCTTCCCAGGCTTACCTTACCTCATACCTAAAAGGCTTGTAAAATGACCCGTCAAGTACACAGATTTAATCGTTTTGTTTCTCTAAGAATTACAAACCAGCAAGACAACTAAGGGAACGTACACATGCTTGATGTGCATTAGGAGAACAAACTACGCAAAAGAGGTGTCATCATGTCTGAGAGTCAAGGCAGGTGCCTAAACAGGCACTGTAGAAGATCCCATTGTGCAGTCAAGCCATCAAGACTCCCATTGCCACCGTGTATTCATAGAAGGATGAACAACCAGTGAGGAACAGTCATCCAACTAGAGCCCAGTGAAATAGATCTTTAAATCATGGTGTGCCTGGCAAGCCTTGCAAAGTCAGAGGTTTGTGCAATGCTTTATTTTTATGATATAAGAACAGATAAATGGCAAAGAGATTTGAAAAATACAGACAGATGTGTAAGAAGGACATGGGGAGGATTATACTGCGAACCAAAATGATCCCACCATGTGGACATCTATGGCCACCAGGTTTTCCTGAGCAATATGGATTTAAAGGTCCCCAGAAAGCTATATAATACAAACCAAGTGACACCCCACTAGTGCCTTGGTTTAAGGCAGTTCCCTAAGCTGTGCCAGAGGATGGTGCCAGAGGTAGGTATTACAGACAGCATGTAAATGGATATTTTATAAACCAAGTCATTATTTAAATACACTTCAAGAGCTCTCAATTTTGAAGCACTCCGCTATGAATCTTTGTGAAAAATAAGGCTTGCCCATGTCATTTTTTAAGAGAAACAAAGCTGCATGGGTGTGACTGGACTACTAGTCTGCAAAGCACTAGAAGGTAGTTGAAAGATCTGGGAAGTAGAACAAGGACATTGTATCCCAGGGATCAGGAAGTGGCAGTTGGGGTGGAGAGGTAAAAGCACTAGCTGGGTAGGCATAAGAAGGTAAGTTGTTGGGCCAGGTGGGGGTGGGGGGGTGGCACACGCCTTTAATCCCAGCACTCGGGAGGCAGAAGCAGGCAGGTTTCTGAGTTCTCGAGGTCAGCCTGGTCTACAGAGTGAGTACCAGGACAGCCAGGGCTACAAAGAGAAACCCTGTCCAAAAAGAAGAAGGAGGAGGAGGAGGAGGAGGGGGAGGAGGAGGTAAGTTGGGATACTCAACACCCACAAAACATATCAGACGTGGCAGTTCACACCTGTAACCCCAGCGCTGGGGGACACCGAGACAAGCATATCCAGGGGCTCACTGGCCAATCAATCAAGTTGAAACAGTGAGTTCCAGGTTCAGTGAGAGGCCGGGTCTCCGCAAAGAATGTGTTCAGAAGACACTCAAGGTCAATGCCTGACTCTATGCACACATGCACAGGCAAATACACCCCTCCTTACTCATTCATACTACGTAAACAAATTATGCTCTGGTTACCATATCTGGTTACCATATCAGTAAGGTAGGCAGCTTCAGAGAGAGGTCAGAATCTTGGCTGTGTGCACTCTCATGGCTAGTGACTGAAGTACCATCATCTACCACTAACTACTGTTCTGTTTTCCAGGATTTCAGTGACCAGAGGTAGAAAGTATCATTAGTCTTGATTCTTTGGAGAGTAAAATTCACACTCATACCTTTTACTGTTCCCTGATGTTACTGTATTTTATATTTTTAATTATTGCTTCTACTCTCCTATTGTACCTTAATTTATAAAAATTAACTTTATCACAAATATGCATGTATGCATATATAAGAAAAATATGGCACTAGGCTTGTAGCTATCCTTTGTTTAGATCATCAATATGGTCTTAGCTTAAACCTCTCATGGATAATACAATAATACTGTACAATGAACTTTAAGGATTTATTTGTAATACTAAGAAAAGTAATCCTGCCAATATCATTAAATTATTGTTAAAATTAAATATAATAGTGCATGTGAGACTATTTACAAAGAATGTGGATGATTATAGATATAATTAATACTGTCATAATTTAAAAGGAGAATTATATTATTATCGTGACCATAACAAAGCAAATATGTGATTGATGAATTATTGGTGTAGTTATTTTTAATTTGTGAGATTAAGTTTAATTTGTAAAATTAAATTGAAATTTGACTTTGAAGGTTTGATCTGAAGTATAAAACCATACAAGGCTGGAGAGATTGTACAGTGGTTAAAAGCATATACTGCCAAGGACCTGAGTTCAGTTCCCAATGCTCTTGGACTGTACACAGCAGCCTACAATTCCAGCTCCAGGGGATCTGACAGCCTCTTTGAGTCTTCCCAGAAAACTTCACTTACGTGCACATGCATTCATGTGCATACACACCCAGGCAGACACAAACACATACACATTCTTAACAGAAATATGAAAGCAAAGGAAGACAGGAATACATTCATTGTTTTCCAATATACTGATGCAATAATATTATTCTATTATGTTCTACTCCATTCAAGTGAGTCTGTGTATTTAATGGTTAAGGAAAGAGCTTTGAGAGTTATAAACCATAGCGAACACTGTAGCCACCAATGTGGTTTACTTGGGAGTGTCCTGGAAGGTAGGAAATCCCTCAGGCTCCACAAGCATCAACTTCCTCTCTTGCAAAAATGGGGCTAATAACAAAAATGATCTGACCTCATTACATGGCTGAGAGAAATTACAGGAGGTAATGTAAAGGGCTTGGTCTGAACTACACATACAGCAAGTGTTCAATAAATGATGAAGATTTGTGCAAAGTCCCCTGCAAAGCCTGCAGATTCTCAGCACAGCTCGGTTGCAAGCTCGGTGGCTCTATTCTGTGGGAAGCACCAGGTTTTGCAGGGTGGTAGCATCTCCTTCTGGGAAGGCTTTTAGGACACTACTTGCTGAGGACAGAACCCCAAAAGAACTGGAAAAGAGGAGAAGGCTGATGGGAAGGCCAAGAATGTCCAGTGACACAGAATGTCTTCAGTGGTAATCGGCATGGACGGGAAAAGGAAATAAGAGGAATTTATGTGACAGTTTAATAGGGTTCTGTGAAATATGATATTATTTTAAAGTTTGCCTGAGTGAAGCAGACAGCATATAAAGGTGACTCCAGCTCAAAAAAAAAATGATGACACTGTATTTTAAACTGTGGAATTTGCCCTTCTTGGTTATACAGGGTTTGTGTATCGTATTATACATAGTTACACACACTGTGCTGAAACCCATAGTACACAGGAGGTAAAGACTGCACAGCACATCAGACTTAAACTACTTGCTCAGAAATACCATCTATTTCTTTTTCTCTATCATTGTTACTTTGTTCTGTGGTCTCTGTTCTTCCACAGGAAGGAGAGAAGAAGGCTACAAGAGGGATATAACAAGTAACTTTGAGATTTTCCTGTTGGCAACATACAAACTAGACTGCCAGCATGAAGGATGGAGATGGGTACCCAAAGTTGGCCTTCAAAGCACCATGTTCTAGAATCTGTAGTATAAGAGGAAAGGGGACATCGAGACCCTTGCAACAGGAAGCATAGGACATAGCCACCCCTATTGTACGGGGCAGCACTGACCCATTCTTCATGGTGATTTAGAATTGGTTTAATAGCATGACTAACATGCCAGAATAAGTTGCACTCTGGTGCCACATACATAAAATATACTTGTAATTTGTAATGCAAAGAAATGTAACAAGAGAAGCCATGGAGGCCTAACAGTAAATCATAAAACTGAAGAAATGTCTTGATGGAAAAAGTGTTGCCATGGAGCCAAAAGGATATGAGTTTGCATCTCCGGGACTGTATAATGCCAGAAGTGGTAGCATGTCTGTATCTCAGGGCCCATACCACAAGATGGGGGATCTTGGAAGCTTTCAGGCTTGGTACTCTAGCTTATGCAGCAGAGAACAGCACTAGACCATGTCTCAAATGAGGTGGAAAGCAAAATTGGACACCTAAGGGTGTCTTCCAGCTTCCAAATGTGTTCTGTGTGACATGCACACTTGAACACACACACACACACACACACACACACACACACACACTTTTAAAAGAAAAAAAAAAACTGATGCCAGTAAAATTGCAAATTGAGACTTGTCAGTATGGACCAGGAGAAATAGCTCTTTCCTTTTGGGAGTCTGGTACAGTTACTTTAACTCAAGGTGTACTACAATGAAGAAGGAAGTCCTCCAGAGCATGATAATGACCACATTGTTAAGATTCCATTGGCTGTGTGCTGACTTTGAGACTTTTTCCCCACATCTGGAGAGGATCTCAAGCTGTCCTTCATGGGAGGCATCACATTTTCTGGTACAGGCATGGTCCTAGGTGTCTCTGTGTATTTTGTTGTAAATTAGTACATTTGATTGGGATTTTAAACTCCATCTCTTCTGACTCTGGTCCATAAGTAATCAAATCCACCACCTGAATAAGTGTATGAGATCAGCTTTTAGAAACTACAAAACAGCATTTGTCTCTGTTTCTTCACTGTAGTTGCAATGTGACCAGCTAGAGCACTCTCTTGGTAGTGTGGTCTCCACTATGATGTACATTAGCTCCTCAAATTTTAAGTCAAATTGATAGGAGTTTATATCTCCAGGACTTATATAAAGCCTTCTTCTTTAAGTTGCTTTCTGCCATATTTTTGTTCACAAGAAAGTAGCTAAGAGAAGGCTGGTTTCTGCACTGGGATTCTCACAGCTGATCCTCAGGCTACAAGAATATACTGCCTGGCTGCACTATATTTGCCGAAGGGCTTATATCTGACACTGTCATTTAAGACAGATGTTAGGATGGCTGAATATGCTATAGAAACCTAAGCTCCACACTTAGGAGACTGAATCAGGAGGATTGAGCTCAAGGAAACCCTGAACTACACCATGAAAACTTCTCTGGGTTTTTGGAGGGGAAACTCGGAAAGGGGATAACATTTGAAGTGTAAATAAAGAAAAGATCTAATAAAAAATAAAATAAAATATAAGATTTGGAAAAAAGCAAAAGCAAAAGAAATCTTCTATCAAAAACAAACAAGATAGATTTTAAGGCTGGGCTCTGTCTATTCCTCTTTCTTTAAGAAATGAAGATTTAAAACATGAGTCAAGGGTCTGCAATGCTTGGAGACCAATGGTCAGTCTTATAGGCAGTGAAGAGTTGAGCCCCCATTAAAAACTCTGACACCAGAACCTTGGAAGAATGTTCCTGGGTGGCAGTACTTTGTGACGGTTCACGGTAAAGATGAGAAATAGAGTCACCCAGAATTCAGTAGAATGAAAGCCAAATATGCCCATATTTTGATCCCTCGTGAGTTGTGCTAAGGGTCTCCTGCTTTGTCGGGTGACAATTTGTACTTTGCATACAGTTACAATATTTTTGAGTACAATAAAATTCCCAGACTATGGATGGTTTGGGGGAGTCCCCAAAGCTTGCAACTTTTGTCAGAAGGAAATTCATATTGGGTTTGCTCTTCTGGACTTTAGAATGTGGCTAACTCCCCCAGCTGATGACATTTTCCTAGCATCATCCATTTCTTACCCAACTGACAAGCCTTCCTTATTTTAGGCAAGTGCTCCATCACTAAGCTAAATCCTTGCAAACCTCTGTGACTGTGACAACCTTATGACAAGATTCTGACACTCCTGTTCTTTGTTACTCTGAACCCTTAACTTAAATCTCAGGTTTGAAATGCATGCCATAACCTCAGCTAGAACTTTGCCCTTTCTCTAGAGAGATCCTCTTTGTATCTTCCCACATACCTCCCTTACTGCAGTATGACCCCAGGATTACGTTAACTCTAAGAATCCAAATGACTCCTACCACTCTTCTTTTGTTCTCAAATACACATGGCCTTGACATTGGCCAGAAATCAAATAGATACATCTCCTCACTGGTTGTATTATTTTTTCCTACTTCTCTTCCACCTGTGGTCTCTGTACTTCATCCTTTCACTCTTGCCTGCCACTAACTATATTATACAGTAAAGGGAAAACAGAAAAGAAATTTGGGCCAGCTGGAGTTTCTACAAGAGCCAGACCCCTCTGCTAATAGTGACACCACTGTTCTCAATTCTGTGAGCCGCACAAAGTAAGCACTATCTTTGCACGAGACACTATTCATGGCACAGGAGTTGTATTGATGTAAACATTGACATGGTACAAGAGCAGGGAGTTCATGGGACTAATTCTACAAATGAAGATCACAACTCAGTAATTAGTAAGGCAGGTCCACTCCCATATGTAATCACACAGCAGTGACAGGGACTCCCTGGAGTTGGCAAAAGTAGGAGGAGGACAAGTGTTGAGTCCCACGTCTGCAAGTATGGAGAGATCATGGCAGGTTCCATGAAGAAAGGCAAGAATCAGTAGCTTTTGTATGAAACAACAAATTCAATACCACTGATTTCATGGGCATAGTTACTAAGCACTTTTCTAGTTTCAAAACAGTTCATGGTAAAGATCCATTTCATGGATATGAAAACTGAGACTCATTATGCCTCTGGTTTGAAGTCATACAGCAAAGGTACATACACTAAAGGCAGAACCTCTGCAAAGGCAGGAACTGTTGTACCCTCTATTATATTCTATCCTCCATATTTATGGAGAGGTAGTACTGTGACAGGCATATACGCGACTGGGAATATACTGACATGAAAGCATTGACAGTCCTATGGTCTTCTTTGGCTACAGAGAAGAATAAGGCCAAAGATGTAAGACAGACAATCCACAAATTATCCTCTAACTCCAGACAGTTGTCACTGTCAGAAGGCCTGTGGTGGTGAAATGGATAAATTAAAACAATCCATAAGCACCCTGAATACCCTAGAGAAGGTAGGCCTGGCTGTTTGCATCTCCTTCCAAGTTGTATTACTTTTATGATATTTACATAAGCATGATCATTAAAGCCAAACAGGCAGATCTCTAGGGCATCAATGAAAGCATGTCTGTGAAACACAAAATTACATTTAACTTTATATATTTTATAATAATTCAACAGGTGTTAACTGACCATGGTACAAGTCTTTCTTTTTTCATTTTTTATTAGATATTTTCTATATTTACATTTCAAATGCTATCCCAAAAGTACCCTATACCCTCCCCCTCCTACTCCCCTACCCACCCACTCCCACTTCTTGGCCCTGGTGTTCCTTTGTACTGGGGCATATAAAGTTTCCATGACCAAGGGGCCTCTCTTCCCAATGATGGCCGACTAGGCCATCTTTTGCTACATATGCAGCTAGAGACACAAGCTCTGGGGTACTGGTTAGTTCATATTGTTGTTCCACCTATAGGGCTGCAGACCCCTTCAGCTCCTTGGATACTTTCTCTAGCTCCTCCATTGGGAGCCCTGAGTTCCATGCTATAGATGACTGTGAACATCCAATTCTGTATTTGCCAGGCACTGGCATAGCATCACTTGAGAAAGCTATATCAGGCTTCCTTCAGCAAAATCTTGCTGGCATATACAATAGTGTCTGGGTTTGGTGGCTGATTACAGGATGGATCCCTGGGTGAGGTAGTCTCTGGATGGTCCATCCTTTCGTCTTAGCTCCAAACTTTGTCTCTGTAACTCCTTCCATGGGTGTTTTGTTACCTATTCTAAGGAGGAATGAAGTGTCCACACTTTTGTCTTCGTTCTTGAATTGTGTGTGTGTGTGTGTGTGTGTGTGTGTGTGTGTGTGTGTGTTTTGCAATATGTATCTTCGGTATTCTGTTTCTGTGCTAATATCCACTTATCAGTGAGTGCATGTCAAGTGACTTCTTTTGTGATTGGGTTACTTCACTCAGGATGATATCCTCTAGATACATCCATTTGCCCAAGAATTTCATAAATTCATTGTTTTTAATAGCTGAGTAGTACTCCATTGTGTAAATGTACCACATTTTCTGTATCCATTCCTCTGTTGAGGGACACCTGGGTTCTTTCCAGCTGCTGGCTATTATAAATAAGGCTGCTATGAACATAGTGGATGTGACCTTATTACCTCCCAGTTGGTACATCTTCTGGATATATGCCGAGGAGCAGTATTGTTGGATCTTCCTGGAGTACTATGTCCAATTTTCAGAGGAACCACCAGACTAATTTCCAGAGTATTTGTACAAGCTTGCAATCCCACCAACAATGGAGGAGTGTTTCTCTTTCTCCATATCCTTGCCAGCATCTGCTGTCACCTGAATTTTTTTTTTTTTGGGGGGGGGGGGTTTCATGACAGGGTTTCTCTGTATAGCCCTGGCTGTCCTAGAACTCACTTTGTAGACCAGGCTGCCCTTGAACTCAGAAATCCACCTGCCTCTGCCTCCCAAGTACAGGAATTAAAGGCGTGCACCACCATGCTCAGATGAATTTTTGATTTTAGCCATTATGACTAGAGTTAAAAGTTGTTTTGATTTGCATTTCCCTGATGATTAAGGATGTTGAACATTTTTTCAGGTGTTGCTCAACCCTTTGGTACTCCTCATTTGTAAATTTATGTTTACCTCTAAACCCCATTTTTTAATGGGGTTATTTGAATTTCTGGAGTTCAGCTTCTTGAGCTCTTTGTATAGATTGGATATTAGTCCCCTATCAGATTTAGGATTGGTACAAATCCTTTCTCAATCTGTTAGTGGCCTTTTTGTTTTATTGACAGTGTCTTTTGCTCTACAGAGGCTTTGCAATTTCATGAGGTCCCATTTGTCAATTCTTGATCTTACAGCACAGGCCATTGCTGTTCTGTTTAGGAATTTTCCCCCAATGCCCATATCTTTGAGGCTTTTCCCCACTTTCTCCTCTATAAAATTCAGTGTCTCTGGTTTTATGTGGACTACTTTGATTCACTTAGACTTGAGCTTTGATGGGGATTGCATTGAAGCTGTAGATTGCTTTCTGCATGACAGCCATTTTGACTATATTAATCCGGCCAATCCATGAGCATGGGAGATCTTTCCATCTTCTGAGATCTTCAATGTCTTTCTTCAGAGACTTGAAGTTCTTGTCATATAGATCTTTCACTTCCTTAGTTAGAGTCACACCAAGGTATTTTATATTATTTGTGACTATTGTGAAGGGTGTTGTTTCCCTAATTTCTTTCTCAGCCCATTTATCCTTTGTATAGAGAAAGGCCATTCATTTGTTTGAGTTAATTTTATATCCAGCTACTGCACTGAAGCTGTTTATCAGGTTTAGGATGTCTCTGGTGGAGTTTTTGGGGTCACTTATATATATACTATCATATCATCTGCAAACAGTGACATTTTGACTTTGTCCTTACAATTTGTATCCCCTTGATCTCCTTTTATTCTCGAATTGCTCTGGCTAGGACTTCAAGTACTATATTGAATAGGTAGGGAGAAAGTGGGCAGCCTTGTCTAGTTCCTGATTTTAGTGGAATTCCTTCAAGTTTCTCTCCATTTAGTTTGATGTTGGCTACTGGTTTGCTGTAGATTGCTTTTATTATATTTAGGTATGGGACTTGAATTCTTGATCTTTTCAAGAGTTTTATCATGAATGGTATCATTAAGTAGAGCGTTATTCAGTTTCCACATGAATACTGGCTTTCTATTATCTATGATGTTATTGAAGATCAGCCTTAGTCAGTGATGATCTGATAGGATTCATGGGATAATATCAATACTTTTGTATCTGTTGAGGCCTATTTTGTGAACGATTATATGTTCAATTTTGTCCATGTGTCTCTGTTTAGTTTCTGTTTCCAGGATCTGTTCAATGGTGAGAGTGGGTGTTGAAGTCTCCCACTATTATTGTATGAGGTGCAATGTGTGCCTTGAGCTTTACTATAGCTTCTTTAGAGAATATGGCTCTTGTATTTGGAACATAGATATTTAGAATATGAGAGTTCATCTTGGAAGATTTTACCTTTGATGAGTATGAAGTGCCTCTCCTTGTCTTCCTTGATAAATTTGGGTTGAAAGTCAATTTTATTCCATATTAGAATGGCTACTGCAGCTTGTTTCTTCAGATTATTTGCTTGGATAATTATTTTAGAGCCTTCACTCTGAAGTAGTGTTTGCCTTTTTCCCTGAGGTGGGTTTCCTATAAGCAGCAAAATGTTGGGTCCTGTTTTTGTAGCCAGACTATTAGTCTATGTCTTTTTATTGGGGAATTGAGTTCATTGATGTCAAGAGAAATTAAAGAAAAGAAATTCTTGCTTCCTGTTATTTTTGTTTTTAAAGTTGGGATTCTGTTCTTGCAGCTGTCTTCTTTTATGTTTGTTGAAGGGTTACTTTCTTGCTTTTTCTAGGGTGTAGTTTCCATTCTTGTGTTGGTGTTTTCCCGTTATTATTCTTTGAAGGGCTGGATTTTTGGAAAGATATTGTGGAAATTTGGTTTTGTTGTGGAATACTTTGGTTTCCCCATCTATGGTAATTGAGAATTTTGCTGGGTATAGCAGCCTGGGCTGGCATTAGTGTTCTCTTAGGGTTTGTATAACATCTGTCCAGGACTTCTGGCTTTCATAGTCTCTGGTGAAAAGTCTGGTGTAATTCTATTATGCCTGCCTTTATATGTTACTTGACCTTTTTCCCTTGTTGCTTTTAATATTCTGTCTTTATTTAGTGCATTTGTTGTTCTGATTATTATGTGTCGAGGGGAATTTCTTTTCTGGTCCAGTTTATTTGGAGTTCTGTAGGCTTCTTGTATGTTCATGGGCATCTCTTTCTTTAGGTTAGGGAAGTTTTCTTCTATTATTTTGTTGAAGATATTTGCTGGCTTTTTAAGTTGAAAATCTTCATTTTCATCTACCCCTATTATCTGTAGGTTTGGTCTTCTCATTGTTTCCTGGATTTCCTGGATGTTTTAAGTTAGGATCTTTTTGCATTTTGCCTTTTCTTTGATTGTTGTGCCAATGTTCTCTATGGAATCTTCTTCACCTGAGATTCTCTCTTCTATCTCTTGTATTCTGTTGCTGATGCTCACATCTATGGTTCTTGATTTCTTTCCTAGAGTTTCTATCTCCAAAGTTGTCTCACTTTGTGTTTTCTTTATTGTTTCTACTTCCCTTTTTAGGTCTTGGATTGTTTTGTTCAATTCCATCACCTATTTTGTTGTATTTTCCTGTAATTCTTTAAGGGATTTTTGTGTTTCCTCTTTAAGGACCTCTACTTGTTTAGCAGTGTTTTTCTGTGATTCTTTAATGGCTTCTACCTGTTTAGCAATGTTCTCTTGTATTTCTTTAAGTGAGTTATTAAAGTCCTTCTTAATGTCCTCTACCAGCATCATGAGATATGATTTTGAATCTGAATCTTGCTTTTTGGTTGTTTTGAGGTAACCAGGACTGGCTGAATTGGGAGTGCTGGGTTCTGATGATGGTGAGCAGTCTTGATTTCTGTTAGTAAGATTCTTACGTTTGCCTTTCACCGTTTGGTAATCTCTGGTGATAGTTGTTATAGTTGTCTCTGCCTGGAGCCTGTTCCTCCTGAGATTCTGTTAGCCCCTGTCAGCTGTCCTGGGAGTCCAGCTCTCTTCTAAGTCTCAGTGGTCAGAGTATTCTCTTCAGACAAACTCTCCTCTTGCAGGGAAGATGCACAGAGGTCTGGCATTCAGATCCTGGCTGAAGATGAATTCTCGAAACAGAGCCTGTCCCAGAAGACGGGTTGCCTCTGCAGTCTGGGAGCTCACCTGTACAGACTGGTCTCTGAAGGACCCAAGACACAAGATGGTTCCCTCACCTGCTCTGGAGGTCAGAGCCCTCCTGGGCAGCCACCTCTCCCCTGGTATGGAAGGTGCCCAGATGTCTGTAGCCCAAAGCAGTGCCTGTCCCTGAAGCTGTGTTGCTTCTGCCTGTCCCAGAAGCTGTGTGGCTTCTGCAGTCTGCTCACTCACCCTCCACAGTCAGCAAGCTGATCTGTGCAGACTGGTCTTAGAGGGACCAGGGAGAAAAGATGGCTCCCTCACCTGCTCTGGGGGTTACAGCCCTCCCTTGTGGCCACCTCTCCTCTAGTGGGAAAGTTCCAGGATGTCTGGAGCCCAAAACAGGGCCTGTCCCAGAAGCTGTGTTGCTTCTGCAGTCTGTACTCTCACCTGGTCTCTAATGATACAAGTCTTATTTCACTCAAAATAAGAATAGACAGCCATATATATTGGATATTTCACTGGAGGAACATGTGGATTAGAATTTAAGATTGACTTATATTGCTTCTAATAACTACTGAGGCCTAAATCTTGGTAAATTAGCACTCTGGTTTGTAACTTCTGTCTAACTCTGAAGTCATTCCAGGCCAGGATAGGAGAATATGGGCATCCCCTGAAAGCCATTTCTGGACCTACAGCAGATTACAGGCCTTACCTATTCCATATATAATTACTTATCAGTCATTAGCAGCTACTAAATAGCAAACCCTGTGCTGTGCAATTTATACACACAGTTTCACTTAATCCCCACCATAACCAAGAGAATTATTGTTCCACTTTAAGCAGTGACTTAAAAGGCTGATAGGTATTAACTGTGCTCATGTAAACTCCTTACAAACAGCACAAGAACTTGAACTTCGATGGAGAAATCTGGCTTAGTGGCTACAGACGCTTGCTATCAAGGCTGACAACCTGAGTTTGAACTCTGGGACTCAAACAGTAGAAGGAAGAGAACTGACCCCAGAGGTTGTCCTTTGACCCCCTACAAGGGCACTGTGGTATGTGTACACCCACACACATACACATAGAAAACTACAAATGTGAAAAAGTAAGTGTATATGTATTTTAAAACAAACCAGAACCCAGACCACATTGTACCCAGACCCTACTTCAAGACTCTAATTCTGCTCATTCCTACTTGTTGTGACTTGGCTACAGGTTTTCCTGTTATATTTGCTTAGTTCAGACTTTGTTATACCCCAAATCTACTTGAATATCTGCTTTTTATTTTTGAAGTGAGATGCTCTTCTGGCATCTATGTTCATTGTGATGCCTCTTCTCTCTGATCACCCATTCACTAGACCTATCCTGCTCTCCTTCTCCTTGAGTCTGCTGAGGTGAGAGATTAACCTCTGGGATAAGGTACTCCCCAGTGTTTCTTACCCCAGTTCCACCCAAATCGCTGGTCCTGGGGCTTTATGGCAAGCCTAATCCAGCCCTGCCCTCTGGACCATTCCTCTTTTGTCCCAGCTCCTGCCCCAGTGTGTCAAGGTTACTTCTTTGCCCAAGGGAACAGAGCTTCTAAATGTTGGAAGGGTTCCAAGGCCTCTTTGGGAGAAGTAATTAATCACACTATAAGAGGCATGCACTCGTAAAAGCAAATTACACATAAAAATTCAGCCTGGAGAATTTCAAACAGAATATCACCCAACTTTTCCTAAGGATGTGTTGATTAAACCACAATGAGTTAATTATGTGAGTGTCCATAAGGTATATTTATAAAGGCAATGACCCATTAGGCTGCACACAATTTAAAAGTGATGTGAGGCCAGTCCCAAAATTTCTGAATGCTTTGACTATTTAATTACATACCAGAGAGGGTGAATTTAAAAGAAAAAAAAAAAACATAAGAAAGGAAAAATAGAAGGAAAAGAGGAATTACAATGTTGGATCAGTTCTGCCCAGTGCTTTAACCAAAATTTGTTCTTCTGAGCCCCACATCCCAACCTTATCACCCAAAAGCAGCTGCATCACCCAGTCTGTGAAGAAGGCAGCATAGACAAGAGAGAACTCTTCTCCAAAACTACCCTGCCACTCAGAGCCTGCTGAGCTCCAATTTTTGGCTTTTAGATTTCTCCAGAGAAGACTTCAAAGCAATTAGAATCTAGCCAGGCAGTCTGAGGTGGGACCCAGAGCCTCACTCATGGAGATGATTTCAGAGATATTGGTCCCACCACATGATGCAAAAGAAAATTTACAATAGAAGGATCAAAAAATCTGAATTCTAAACTTGAAGAGACACATAAGCATATATTTGCATTGCACTCTTTATCTCTCTTTGTCTCTCTGTCTTTCTGTTTCTTTCTGTCTCTCTGTCTTTCTCTGTCTCTATGTCTCTCTCTCCCTCTCTGTCTCTGTGTGACTCTGTGTGCATATTTGTGTGTTTGTGTCTCTGTGTGTATGTGCAGATGCACACATGAGCATGAAGAGAAAGGGCAGATGGGAAATGCAGAAATGGTGAGGATCAGTGAGACAAAAGAGAAGCAGGCAAAAAATGTAGAATGGGAGACAGAACTCATTGAAGAATACAGAAAAGAAAGGTTGGAAAGAAGAAGGGGAGACTAGGAAAGGAGGAAAGAAGAAATGGGGTAATATATATCTGATCTTGTACTTGAGGTCAGGATGCAAAGCATTCAAATGATGCTATTCTTAATTGAGCTGAGCATTCTCAAGCCAGAGTCTGGAAGAACACTGCCAGCATCTGTAGTAACTCACTTATGTCCTATCCAGGCAAATGACTGGAAGTGAAAACCTACCCCATCATCCAACCCTGCCCAACCTCATTGCCCATTTTGTACAGAAGAAAAAGCCCACTTAGAAGAAATTCCCAGCAGCTGTATATATATATTCTCACTGAAATTTTCTGGGAAATGCTGAAAAGGGGATGAGGAGAAGGGGCATGAGACCATAAGTCATGTCTGAAGGGTGCTTAGGACCTTCCCATCGATGAAAGCGGTACTTCTAAGTCACACACTCCACCTACTGTAACAAGGAGACTGTACACTTCCTTCCTTCTAGCACATTACCACACAGCACCTCTACCACATCCAAATAAGGCTCTGACAAACCCTTCATATCTGAGGCCTTATGAAGAATAGAAAAGCTGCATCCAAGGCCCTCATTATATACCACCCTAATCTGCTCTACTTGGAATGGCCACTACACATAAAATCTTTCCTCTGTGATGCCTATCTTCCATGTCCCTCCTATGTCTTTTGATGATCCTCATTAGCTGTCCCTGACATGCCCTCCTGACTCTATGCATCAAACTCCGATTCTACTC
Source organism: Mus minutoides (assembly GCA_902729485.2). NCBI lineage: Eukaryota > Metazoa > Chordata > Mammalia > Rodentia > Muridae > Mus > Mus minutoides. Next base: position 3,038,773 of record LR753313.1, read on the forward strand.
TTCAACTGGGGCTTTATTTGCTCATAATAGCCAATGCCTAACTGCCCTTCCACAGTCTCCACTCATTCAACACCATCTTTATATGTGTGGTTCTCTTGGTCATCTCTGTAGCTTGATGTCTACTCCACATGCTAATCTCATAGACCCAAAGGCTCCACATAGAGAAGAATAAGCTTAGATATCTTCTGATCATTTTAGTGTTCAGTTCATATTTGGCAACCCTTACTGTACTGTACTCTACTGTACTAGCTACCATACCAGATCCCTGACAATGTGTGGGTGATTTAAAGATCTTTTTCCTAAGTATATTAGCTAGGAGGAAAAGAAGAGAGAGATTTGTTAGCATCACAGATAACTCAGACTGACGTAGAGGAGCCATGCAGTGAGAGCAGAGAGGTGGGGAGGAAGGAAAATGACACGGGTCAGGCTGAGATCACAGGGTCATGATATTTGTCATGTATCCTTTCACTGAAGAACAGGAACACTGGTGAACCTGAGAAAAGGGCCTAATAAAAGGGCCAGGATTCCTGATGCCTACAAGGTACCTGCAGCAGTGAAAATCCATCTCAAATCACATGAGAAATCACTCAGGATGTCCAATACCAGCTTAATGTGCAGAAAATTGCTATAATTAACCAATTTAGCTGCACTCCATATGTTTTGATGTATAGTATTTTCATTGTCCTTTACTTAGAGACATTTTGAGATTCCAAGGTGAGTTTTTAATGAAGAATTAAGTTTCCAAATACTTTTATGATTGATATGAAACTAAATTGCCTTCTGCTCATAAAACCTGTTATTGATTCCTTGAAATTGCCTGAGGAGTCTTCCTTTGTGACCTAAACTATGGCTAGACTGTGCAAGCATCTTTTATGCTTGTAGAATTCTCTGAGTTTTAGCAAGATACGTTTACGTAAATTACTCACTCCGTAGATCTGTGTGTGTGTGTGTGTGTGTGTGTGTGTGTGTGTGTGTGTGTGTGTGTGTGTGTGTGTGTGTGTGTGTGTGTGTGTGTGTGTGTGTGTGTGTGTGTGTGTGTGTGTGTGTGTGTGTGTGTGTGTGTGTGTGTGTGTGTGTGTGTGTGTGTGTGTGTGTGTGTGTGTGTGTGTGTGTGTGTGTGTGTGTGTGTGTG
>LR752598.1:0-54446 GCA_902729485.2 Mus minutoides
CTTTCCAAGTATTTTTCCTGCTGACTTATAAATTATATCATTTGTTTGCAGGATGTGACTAGAGTGAGTATTATAACATCATAAATAAGAGAATGTTACAGGAGGCTCAAAGCATTCGTCTTAATAACAACAAATTATCACAAAGGAATGAAATAGAGTCCACTAAAAGTCACCTAAAAATGAGGAGCAGAGAGCTAAAGAGATGGTCTAGTGGCGAAGAATTCTATGTGCTCTTAAAGAGGACCTAGGTTCAGATCCCAGAGCACACACAGCAGCTCACAACTGTACAGTATTGAGCATCTCCTCTGCAGACACCTACATGCATGTTCTATGCACCACACACACAGCAAAACAATATTTAAAGTCATCTAAAAAGTCTTAAGAGATGAGTTGTTAGATATATTGTTTAATATAAGAGCATTAAAACCCAAGTTCAGATCCCAGGCACTTGCCTAAAACCTTGAGTGTTATTTTTAAATCTATAATCTCAGAATTGAGGCCTGAAGCTACATGGCCTCCTGGACATAGCTCTGAAATTGGATTCAGTAACCTGTCCTATTTCAAAAAATAAGGTAGACAAGGTAGACAGTGATTAAGGAAAACACCTGACATAGACGTCTGGGCTCCATGTGTACACATTCATGTACAGGTACACACACACACACACACACACACACACACACACACACACACACACACACACACACACACACACAGGCTTGTATAAAGTTACACATGCATGAATGCTCGCATGCATGCATGCACGCACACATACACACACACACCATCAAAAACTTCTCCACCCCAGATACACCAAAGTGTATCCCACAGGGTTATTTTGGGAGGCTTGGAGCCTGCCCACAAGTCTTCTCTAAACACTCATTATCAAATCCGGGATGAAGTCATAGAAACTTACCACGAGCCATTAAGTGATTCCCTCAGCATTTTAGATTTGGAACTCCCATCCTTCTCTGTGGAAAATTTTAATGGAAATTAGATTATGGTTGGAAGCATTGAGCCGCTAGATGAAAGAGAAATTAGTGTATTTAATAAATACTCAGCTTTGTGGCTTTCAGCTACAGGCCACGTTTCATCTTCCACCAAAAAGAGGAAAATATTAAGCTCCTTCAAAATGTCAGTGAAGCTACCCACAGAGCAAGGGTCCATGTTCTCCATAAAATAAAGATGAGCGCTTAAGAAAAATTCATGAAAAAAGGAATAAATAATAAAAATGTAAAAATGCATAAATATATATTTTTGTTTCTTTAAAAGGTAAATGCTACCCAAATCTTAGCCCCACTGCTTCCTTAAACTGAGTATTCTGAATTCAAGAAAGACTATTTTTTTACCAGAATTAGTAAAGAGATTTATATTTTTATGAGTTTTTGAGATTTCATGCAATCTGATTTGATTATAACCAACCCCCTCCCCTACTCTCCACTCTTTGACTGCTTATCTGCCATCCAGTTGTGGACCACTTTATTTTGTTTTGTTTTGTTGCAAACACATCAATTTATTGTGCTGCCCAAATATTTGGATACATGGCCTTTCACAGAAGCACGGTTAACATTCTAGGGGCTATAGTCTTATAAAATATTGATTTTTCCTCTCCCAGCAGACAACTACCAATACTTGATGGGGCCACTAAGAGTGAAACTTCACACTTACCTTTCTTCTCTACGTTGAGATTTGATCTGGCTTGGGCTTACACAGGCCTTCTGCATGCTAACATAGCTGATGTGAGATTACAGGTGCAGCATCCCTGTTGTGTCTAGAAGACGTTATTAATTGGTAATCATTCACAGTCTCTGGCTCTTACACTCTCCCTGAGCACTCTTCTCTGATTCTTGGGAGGAAGGAAGGTGATATACATAGATAGATAGATAGATAGATAGATAGATAGATAGATAGATAGATAGATGTTCCATTTAGGGATGAGAGTTCTCCAGTTTCATATTCTCTACACAGTAGCCAGTTGTGGGCATTAATCACCACCTGTTATGCACAGAAGACTCTCTGATGAAGGTTGAAGAATACATTCATCTATGGCTAAAATTATTATAAGTCAGTAGAAGCTGGCTCAATGCTATATCCATTTAGCAAAATACTGAAAGTAGATTCTGCCCTAGATGCTATGCCATGTCCAGCCATACTAATTGATGTTTTATTTGAAATCAGTCACAAAGAGGTTGATAACTTCCATGACAATTGCACCACCACTGTACCAGTGGAAATGTCTTGTCAAACCAATTACTATTGCAGCTCCCAGAGTTCATTGCTTGGTAAAATTTTTTACTTTTCTTCTCCAGCATCATGAAGAGCATCACCAGCACTATGAAGAATTAGTAAAGAAATTGACATCCAATAGACATGAAGAATTCAAATCCTGAATTTGATATTTTCAGTGGATGATCTTGTACCAAAAGGTTGTACAGAGTACGTTGTGTGCATGAGTATAGATTGGGCACCTCCCTAAGAAACAGTGCAGATGAATGTAAGCATGAGAACTACCAAGGGGTTCTTCAGTTTCCACAAATACAACTTATTTTGTTTAATTGTTGTTGTTGTTTTTATGTTTTGTTTTTTCTGTGAGAGTGTATATGTGTATATGTGTATGAGAGAGAGAGAGAGAGAGAGAGAAAGAGAGAGAGTGAGTGTGTGTGTGTGTGTGTGTGTGTGTGTGTGTGTGTGTGTGTGTTTGACTATATGTGTTAGTGTGTATGGTATGACTATGTGTGTGTATCTATAAATTTGTGTGTGTGTGGTGTGTTATATGATATATGGTATGTGTGAGTGTGAAAGTACACAGTGATATATATGAGTGTTTGTATGACTGTGTTTGTATGAATGTGTTTGTTTGCTTGCTTGCTTGCTTGCTTGCTTGTTTAGCTAGGGGTCAACATCAGGGCTGAAACTTAATTAACAAATCCTCAAATTCCACATCTCACATCCCCAGCTGCAGCCCCCAAAAGCAAAACTCATTATTCATTTTAATAATGAGTTCCCTTGATGTCTATAAAATAAGATTTAGTTCTGAAAAAATATGCCAATAAGTAGCTTTTTGGAAGAGTCCCCTGTATGAAACAAGGTAATATTTTATGCAGTTAACTCCAGGAAAGTCTGCAGGTTGGTCTAAGTATCAAAAACCAGTGTGTGAGGCGATAAGGAAACTGTGTGTGAACAGCTCTTAGGATGGATGCTTGGATTAGAAGAAGCCAGAACTGTAGTTGTACAAGTGTTGTTCCTGACTTGTGCTTGTCGTAGCAGAAACAAGAAGAAAAACCAGATCATAGTTGTTACCATTACTTCTCCTGGGCAAGTTTATTATATATCCGTTAAATTCTCCCAGCAATCAGATGGGATTGGTCATATTATCAAATTTAATAGAAAATGAAATCCTGCAGTGTCAAACTTACTCAGTAAACACATGTCATAAAGCACACAACCATTCCTGCCCAGGACTGACATTCATATCCTCTTCTTTAACTCCTTTGGGTCTCCTTGCTGGTCAAGGGTGAAACAGCTCAAATAGAATTGTCCTGATGTGCAGGTGATAGAAAGGCCTGCAAGTTGGAAATTGAGGATAATTCATAAATGTATAGCATCTGACCAAGGAAGAAAGAGAATATGTTAAAAACAAAAATAACAACAACAACCAAAAAAAAAAAAAAAAAACACCCCATAATCTAAATTTTTCTGAACTCACTCTAAGGAGCAGGTTCAGGTGTGATCACAGAGCTGAACCCTAACGAGAAATCGAAATTCATTGGCTGCATTTGGTTTCTCAGAATGTTCATAAGGTATCAAATAAAAATTGTCATTTGGGTGGTGGTGGCGCACGCCTTTGATCCCAGCACTTGGGAGGCAGAGGCAGGCGGATTTCTGAGTTCGAGGCCAGCCTAGTCTATAGAATGAGTTCCAGGACAGCCAGGGCTACACAGAGAAACCCTGTCTCAAAAAAATCATTATTGATGAGGGAAACATCAGTTTAGTGGCAAATGAATCTATTCAAAGATAATCAATGCAATAAACAAGCTTCTGGTGACCTTTGATTGCCATAAAGCTTGGTGTTTCTCCAGAACTTGCTCTTTCCATTTGGACATGCTGGCTGGCAGCAACAGCAGGCCTTCAACCAAAGGAAGCAACAGGCCGGAACTCATTAGGCTGTGATTTCAATTAACTATCACATAGGAAAACAGAGATGACAGCAAATAAGTTACAGAAGCAGAAAAACATTCTCCAGTAGGCAAGCAGCTCGTCTTTTTTTTTTTTTAGATATTTTCTTAATTTAAATTTCAAATGTTATCCAGAAAGTTCCCTATACCCTCCCCCCACCCTGCTCCCCTTCCCACCCACTCCCACTTCTTGGCCCTGGCATTCCCCTGTATTGGGACATATAAAGTTTGTAATAGCAAGGGGCCTCTCTTCCCAATGATGGCCGACTAGGCCATCTTCTGCTACATATGCAGCTAGAGTCAGGAGCTCTGTGGGTTTTGGTTAGTTCATATTGTTGTTCCTCTTTTAGGGTTGCAGACCCCTTTGCAGCTCGTCTTTTATGTTCTGTCTTCCAGCTGTCCAGCCAAGGAAACCACAACTTGCTGACAACATTAGACACATTGCCTGAGAGGACCAGGATAAAGACGCATCAGAGGAAGTTCACTGTCTTTTGTTCTCTCAGTGCAAAAGTCACTAGCCAAGACCTCGTGCATATCAGAGAGTCAAGCATCAGCTTCTCACGGGGGGCTCAATAGCTGGACAATTTGTTTTCCTTCTCTCTTAAAAATTCTTTTTCTTTACCAATCTTTTATTTTCTGATGCGAAAGTAAAGGGTGCTGGATAATCCCTAATAAGAACAACTATAGTGTAAGGATTCTGAGCATAAAGAGTTGGAGGGCACAGAAAAGAGAAGGCCAACAATGAGAGATATGTATTTAATTATGTGTAAAAAGAAAGAAAGATGAGACACAATCAAACCAACGCAAGCCGAGCATAAGGCATGAACAGACGTGTCTGAGTCAGGCTAGGAACACTGAAGTTCACAGAGTAGACTGATCAGGAGGAAGTGCTGGCGTGAATGCTGTGAGGCTGTAGCTAGAGAACTGCTATTAAGGTCTCTACACCTTGATAAGGGACAAAGAGAAACCAAGTAGTACATATACTTGAATTAGAGTCACAGAGGACTGAATTGAAATCACCTTATCACACACCCATGTATGTTTCTTAAACTCATTAGTTCAAGGTTTTTTTTTTTTTTTTTTAATTTCTGAAAAGAGTACCACCTGTACCATATCATCTTGAATAATATCATAAAACATATTGTGGCACAATGTGGTAGTTACTAAAATGTTCAATCCACAGTAAAATACCAACGTTATCAGTATCCATTTGTAGGAGGCATGTAGGTCTAGACTTATCATAAGAAGTAACTTATGATTCACCAGCAGAAGAAAATTATAAGGGACTGCAGTTTAACCTGCAAGCAAATAGAGAAAACGATGAATGCCTCAACAGATGAATAAACTCAGGTAGTCAAATTCAGAGGTACCCATGCCCAATTCTCACCAAATTAACAATAATGAAAAATGCTGTTCCATGATTAATCCACGGGCTTGGGAAAGGCAATGAGTATAAAGCTTTCTGTGCATGTGTGAGGACTCTAGGCAGATTCCAAGGACCCACATTGTAGCTAGGTATGGCAGTATGTGGGGGCTTGAAACTAGTGGAATAGAAATATGCGAATCTCACAGTCCAGCTTGCCTAAGCAAGGTGAGCTCCAGATTCAGTGGTACACTCTCTCTAAAAAGCTAAGATAGACAACCTCGGGTTTACACACACACACACACACACACACAAACACAGAGAGAGAGAGAGAGAGAGAGAGAGAGAGAGAGAGAGAGAGAGAGAGAGAGAGGCAAGCCTACTTAGTCTATTTGATACCATAAGTATGTAATATGATAATAAAAATAAAAAATAAAATGGGAAAATTATTTTATATTTACATATCATAAGACTTTCAATCTGGGGAATTTGATAAAACTAAAGTAAATAAGAGACAAGGGAACATTTGCATGTGGTTCATTGAAAATTATACAGCTGATAGGAAAATCAATGCAGAGGTTTCTCAAAATACCAAAAATATAATTACTACTCCAACCCCACTACAATCCATTAAATTCTCAGAGAATTTATTTTTTAAATGGGATATAGAGGGAGACTACATTTCTGAGAAAAAAAGAAAGTAACATCTTTTCTTTTAAAAATCAAGAATTTATAGGAACTATTGATAAAACTGATTTTAAAATATTCTCCATTACGAAACAGCATAAACCATAGTGAAGACAGAAAAATTACAGGCTTAGGAAAGGTGTTTATAATATGGAAAGCCAGTGCAGATTAGACTCCTTAACAAGCACAGAAGGCAGCAATGCGAAGCAAATGTTGAAGGATGGAATTAGACAATGAAGAAGGGCCAAAGGCCACATGAAAAGATAATTATGCACACTAGAGATAATGGAAATACAAATCTAGACAATGGGCCAACATTCCACAGCATATGATTTGACAGGCATTAAGAAACTTGTTAATATCAACTGTTGGTAAAGATGTGATAAAGCTGAGCGCCCAGCCCCCACTGATGGGAGTGTGGATTGGTGCAATCACATGGGAGAGCAATTTGGCTGAAGGTGGTGAAATTTAAAATGTGCATATCCAAGGACATGTGATTGTACACCAGAAAAGTCCTGTGTGTGTGCGCCCAGAGAACTGAATGCACACTCTGGCACTGTCTGTAATGGAGAAAAATTAGAAAAAAATTTTATGTCTTCAGCAGGGAATGGGAAAATAAATTATGATATATTCATCCAATTTATTACAAGAGAAAAATTAAAAATAAATTAGGTAAATATCAAAAGTATAATGTTGGGTTTTAAAGATGAAGAAATTTATATGTAAATTTTATTTTTTATTTTGAGATTATAATGTAATTACATAATTTTCTCCTTCTTTTCTTCCCTCCAAAGTTTTCCATATACACCTCCTTGCTCTCTTTCAAACTCACCCTTTTTATTAGGTGCTGTTACATGGTTGTTTTTTATGAATATGAATATACATATATGTTCCTAAATGTAACCTGATCAGTCTTTATAATGTTACTTTTATGTAAGTTTTCAGCAGTGACCATTTGGTGTTAGACAACCAGTCCATGTCCTCTTCTCCTGGGAAGATTATTTCTCCCACTCTCAACATTCCATAGTTGCCTGTACCTCTGTGTGTAGGATTGAAGCTTGCCCACACCATGCACTTCAGATGCAGGGTCAAAGGCCCTTGATCTGGAACTGACCTGTGTGTCACCTCCCTGGGAGTTAGCGTTTATGATACCAGCAGGCAACATTCAAAATTCCAAAGGTAAGGAGCAAGTGACAGTTCTATCCAGCTATGATACCTATAGACAACACCAGTGAAGAGACAGGCAAAACAACCCTGAGTATATTAGTGACACTCATATGTTGTCCATAACCAACGGCTCTTTAATTGAACTTAGAAACTTCTCAACAAGAAGGAACTCATGCTTGGTTCTGGAGAGAGTTATTTAACAACAGAGAGTATGAAATTAGTATGTAACACTCTATGTACACATTTCCCTGTTATGACACATGTTCCTATGGCTACATCTAATAATAGGTGTAGAATAATGGGGCCTCAAACTGATGCTACAATGACCTTTGGACAATGCTTGATACTTTTAAATAAATGAACAAATTGTATTATAAATTAATTGTAAATGTATTGTTATCAGACAGCTCCAAGATGAAAACCCAACTCCTCCACTAGAGTTTCAAGTTGCCAGGGACATTAGCATTTGCCATCAGGTGAGATCAGGAGCATTCAGGGCACCTGGTTTGACCTCAGGGGGAGAAAATGCACCTAGGCCTACTACAACTGGATATCCCAAAGAGGGACTTCCTCAACTCTGAGGAGAAGGAGAAAGAGAAGGGATAATGGGGGGAGGGATGTGAAAGCGTGTGTCTGGAAGGAGAGGAGGGAAAGGGGCCACAACCAAGAGGTAAAGTGAATAAAAATAAAACAAACAAGCAAATAAATATATTTTACCAGCAGGGTAGTAGTTGTGGGTATCACATATGTGCAGACTTGCATGAAATCATGCATATGCATGCATACATACAAACAGAGAGAGAGAGAGAGAGAGAGAGAGAGAGAGAGAGAGAGAGAGAGAGAGATTGTGCATTGCAGCAGTACTAATTAGGCAAACTTCTAGGTCTAGATTCTTCCAAAGGCAGAGACAAATTACCTGCTCACCTTGTTCCTTCATTCTGAGATCTTTGCATATCTCCTTTACCTTCAGCCAGCAGCACTGTTCAGGGAAAATGAAAAGAGATGCTTCAAATAACCCAACTCAGCTATCTTCAATGGTTTATCTAAACGTCCTCAAAAGTTGCTCTTAGTTTTTCACTCAACAAACATATGAAACTGCACCAAGACTTTTATAAATGCTAGGTAACACTTATTCCTCAAAAATGATGCGGTCAGTATTCTAGCTTTGTCTTATTGATATGAAAATTACAACATAGAAGCTGAAGTACTTTATACAAGGGTTCTAATTGTTTTATCTGAAATTCAAACCCAGGCTTGAATGACCTCAACATTCATTGCTTTCCATGGTAAAGAGATGTGGGAATACAGTTGCCCAATCAGCTTCCTCAAAGACCTCTTATTCTCAGATCCAGCCCAGACACAGTGGAGAGGGTGAAGGATAGCAAGATGTGTCTGCTGTGCAGATCCAGCCCAGACACAGTGGAGAGAGGGAAGGATAGCAAGATGTGTCTGCTGTGCAGATCCAGCCCAGACACAGTGGAGAGAGGGAAGGATAGCAAGATGTGTCTGCTGTGCAGATCCAGCCCAGACACAGTGGAGAGAGGGAAGGATAGCAAGATGTGTCTGCTGTGCAAGATCTTGTGATCCAGCAATAGGTTTTCCTCATCCTCATCAGAGATATAAGAAGCAGTTGGAAGTTATAATTAAGCCATCCCACAATCCTTCCAGGCAAATTAAGCCTGCTGCCTTTCATCTCTGCACATAAGTCCTCTATTTCAGGCCTTTGCAATTTCTACCAGATTTCCACATCCCTTCTGTATCTGGATGCCAAGAACTGATCATAGCCCTGTATCGAAGGAGAGACCCAGGCTGTCTCACTCCAGCCAAATATCCTCATGTGTGGTGTAAGAGGATCCCGTTCTTGGTTTAGTCTGGAGGTCTCAGTGCAATTAAAGCTGCTTTCGAGTTGTAAGAAGTCACACCTAAAGCCTCAGTGTTGACAGCCAAGCACTGATGTGTTTTGCAGACATAGCGAATGATTTCTCCCCATGTGTCTATATGCAATGTCTGTTGAACTCATCTGAATCAGGATGAGGGATCTGTGGAAACACCAAGAGACAGCGTATGTAACATGTCCTCCCAGGAGAGCTGAGGAGTTGGAGGGGGCGAGATAAAGAATGCTCAGGCCTTAGATTGTTCCTGTCTGCTCAAATTTTGAGCTTAAGAATGGTACTTTTTATTCATGCATTGACTACCACATTGAAATTAAAGGCCCTCCATCCCATGGGCTGTTATAGACTTATTACAAGATAGCCTGGAGAAAGGCTAATCATTTGTAGCCCACAGGATAGGTGGTACAGCAGGGAGACACCTCCAGAGGCAGTTTTACACAGTACAGCTAGCCGCCTTAGCTTTTGCTGCCAGCCTGCCCTCAGTGAGGAGTGAAGAGGGAGGCAAAAGACAGTGGAGTTACACTGTGGACACTGGCACATATCTCAAGTAACTACAGAGGGCATCCTGCTTGCCAGGTCACATCTGAGAACCAACGTGAAGGACAGAGTTTTCAGAGAGTGCATTCAGAGATGTTTTTGACCTAAGGTACTCAGGGGCACTGTGGTCCATGGGTCTCCAAACTTGTAGGCCCTCTTAGGAACTTTTGAAAACATAGATTTTTGGGCTTCACATTGGACTTTTGAGTCAGAATATATGATTCTTAAACAGTGATACATTTGTGTGGAGTTTCCTTGGGGCCATCATCCTCATGATAGAAATGGGGGCATTAAACATGAAGAGGAATAATGAGTTGGATTTACAAAGAGTTTTCAGAATCCAGAAAGACTAACTCCCAATTCAGAACTCCCTGGCTCAAATCCTGTCTCTTTCTAAACATCAAATCTATATTTCCAACCTCCTCTTCCATTTCAAGATCAAGGAATCAGTCAATCACCCAGTTCTCAGATCAAACTCTGAGACATGATTTGTCCAACCTCACCAGATTTTCCAATTAATATTGTTTATACATATTTCCTTTCTCTTTCTCATCATCCATTCCATAGCTTAACTGCCATCCCTGCTCTGTTGAGTCACTGAAGGTAGAACCTGATCAGATAGATCATTGTCATGCATAAAACCTTCACTAGCTTTCAAAAAATGCTTTTGATAAAATTTTACAAGTGACCTCAAATGTTGCTGTTCTCCAACATCTCCTTACATCTCCTGTGATGCAAAAAATTGTTCAGTTGTATATGTTATCTATTTTATTGCCCTGCACTCAAATATAACCTATATATTCATTATAAAAAACTTCAAGTTTATCTAACCCATACATGAACCATTACCTAATTCCAGCAATCCAGGTTAAGGATTTTTTTTCTTACCTCTACAGCATATAAATCATTTTCCAGTTGAGCATTACATATAAAATATTTAAATATTTAAATTATTTCACATTAGTTGCCTGGATCTTTATGTTGAAAGACTCCCTGGCACTACAATTAACTTACGATAAATGTTTTCACTTTGATAATAAAACACTGGATTTGTAATTGCATGCATAAGGAATTAAGCATTCTATCTACCCCATATAAAAAACACACAAACCAGGTATTGTATTTACAAGCCATAAGCCAAGATTAGGCCAGTTGGAGCTATTCTCACTTATTTCACAGACATCCCTTGTTACTTGCTGTTCTTCCTGGCCACATCCTCAGGGTCCACCTCTCATGGCAGCCTCCTCTGCTTTTCTCCTCCTTTTTACTTCTCTCTCCTTGGTCTCTCCTGAGGCCCCTCACAAGATCCTCAAGTCCCACCTTTCTCTCTCTATTGCCCAATCACAGGCTCTAACCTTTTATTGACCCACTAAATTGTGGAGCAACGTTTATATAACATCTCCTGGTATACGTTAGGATCTGCTCATTAGGGTCAACCAGATCTTTGGAATGAGCAGTTGGCATTAAAATATATAGCAGCATCAGACCAATACACTACATTTGCAGGTACTGAAGCATGCTGTTGAATCAAATGTTTTTTAACATAATAGATAGATGATGCCAGTCCCTCTAAGCAGGTTGTGTTCTACGGAATTTTATTGAGTTTCTCAATCCTTGGCCACTTAATAATACATGCAAACTAGATCTTCTGATTTCCCTATTGACCTGGTACTTGCACCTTAGACTACAGGATCATGATCTATGTCCTCTAGTATACAAACAATATGCTTCTTTTAATTAGATAAACATATGTGATGATTCATTCTTTGTAAACTCAGTGTGTAGAGAAAATCACTGTTTTGTGTTACAGAAGGACACTGAAAAGAACACATCTAAGATTACAGTTGACCAGTAAGTAGGACAAATATAGGATACAAATCTGTGTGCCTCCAAAGAGCACATACTACTAGATGATATTATGCTTCTGCAATTTGCAGTAGCTAAAACTAGAAATATAAGAGAGCCATGAATGTTTACCCAGTATTCTCCTCATCCTCATATATCCTGAAAGATTCCGTGTAAAGACTCATTTTCTTATGAGGCAGATATGGGATGAATAAAATGGACACCCAGATCCAAGAGATCATTTTGCACAGATTGGCTAGCCAACACAACTCACATATTATCCTAGAGAATTTATTCCAAGTAGAGATAGTTATTAATGAGGGTCCCAAGCCATAGTTCAATGTGGTAACTTAAGCAATTACTAACCCATTGAATTTGGAAGAAGTCAGAAGTTAGTATTAGCATAACCATCTACACACACACACACACATACACACACACATTCACACTTACAGCTGAAGTTCATGACTCAGAAAATATCTACCCAATTATATTAATATAATTTGAAATCAAAAGTTCTAGGCACTAATGTTAATTTTATCAATTTCTTACTTTTTGGGCTTTGGTGGGAAAAAAAAAAAACATTGTTTTCAGATTTTCCATGTGGAAAATTATAGTGGAACACTCATCCTTATTTTGTTAGCTTGATTTTTAATAAATAGAAACACATAACAGTGAGGACTACAGAATAAAACAGATATTTTCATGTAAGAATAATCCGTATTCAGTATTATCCTTCTGCAGGGTAATGATAACATACAGGATGGTCTAGAATTATATATCCATTTTAATATAATAATTCTTTTCCCATGAATATCCTAAGCCATGAATCACCAAATTAACTATCCAGTTAGCTTTTGTTTAGGCAGAATATTTAGGAACAGTCATATCCACTCTGTTGTATATCAGCATACCACAGTAGCAGAGCTGAGTCATTTGACAGAGACCATGTGGCCCACAAAGCCCAAAAAATTCTTCTTAAGAAATATATTTACAGAATGTTTGCTGATTGTTGTCAGGGAAATGACTATAGGTTGCTACTGATCCAGGTTACATGCACAGGCTACTGTTCCCAGTGCTGAGCTAGAGGTCACAATGTCCTTGAGTTTCCAGTACCAGAGACTGACAAGTTCAATTTGCTAAGACCCATCCAATGTCAAGGGCAAACCACCCTAGCTGTGTCATGTCAGGATTTATTCTGTCTCAGCATCTGTTTGCCGGTGGCATACTATCACTGGGGCACTCCCTTCGGCTCATGGGGACTCCAGACCACTTCCATGGAGGTACAGGCTCATGAGGCTCCCCTCCACTAAACGGTGAGTCTCAGAAGATGTAGTGATGTGTTTCTCCTTGTGTGCTTTGAAAGGGAGCAAAGCCTTTCACACAACCATCTCTTCAAAAATGATCAGAACTGCTTCTGGTTCCTTCTTCCTCAGAAGAAAAAAAAAAGTTAAAATTTTAAAATGGTATTTTATACTTGAAAATACTAATTAAAAAAAAAAAAACAATGCTTAGTGCAAAACTTTTACTTATATATCTATGTACCTTCATGTGTGGTGGTATGTGCTCAACTTGTACATTGTGGTGATTTGAATAGGTTTAACCCTAATAGACTCATGTGTTTGAATGCTTGGCCCATAGGGAGTGGCACTATTAGGAGGTGTAGCATTGTTAGGGCAGGTATGGCCTTGTTGGAGGAAGTGCATCACTGTAGGGGAGGAATTTAAGGGTTCCTGTGTTCAAGTTCTGCCTAGTGAGGAATTCTAGTCTCCTCCTGCCTGCCTGAAGAAGACAGTCTCCTTCTGTTGCCTTTAGATCAAGATGTAGAACTCTCAGTTCCTTCTTCAGCACCATGTCTGCCTGGATGCTGCCATGCTTACTGCAGTGATGATAAATGGACCTCTAAAACTGTAAGTCAGTCCCAATTAAATGTATTCATGTTGCCTTGGTCATGGTGTCTCTTCAAGGCAAAAAAATCCTAACTAAGACAAATATTATTAGAGGTCATCCATGGAGGTCAGAGGACAACCTGGAATATCATCATTCCTTTGGTACCAAGGTACTAATAGATGTTTTACCTTTTGCTTCCTTCCTTCCTTCCTTCCTTCCTTCCTTCCTTCCTTCCTTCCTTCCTTCCTTCCTTCCCTCCTTCCTTCCTTCCTTCCCTCCCTCTCTCCCTTTCTTTTTACTTTTTTCTTTCTTCCTCCTTCTCCCCTCTCCCTTCCTTCCTTCCTTTCTCCCTCCCTCCCTCCCTCCCTCCTTCCCTCCCTCCCTCCCTCCTTCCCTCCCTCCCTCTCTCCCTTTCTTTCTTCCTTTTTCTTTCTTCCTCCCTCTCCCCTCTCCCTTCTCCCTTTCTTTCTTTCTTTCTTTCTTTCTTTCTTTCTTCCTTCCTTCCTTCCTTCCTTCCTTCCTTCTTTCTTTCTTTCTTTCTTTCCTTCTTTCTCTCTCTCTTTCTTCTTTCCTCCCTTCGTTCTTCCTATTCTTTTCTCTTCTTTTTGTATTAATCTTAAGCTTGCAGGCCAGGGAGTCTCAGAGACCTCCTGTCTCTGCCTCCTCAGTGCCAGTTTTCCAGATGCCTAACACTATGCTTACCTTTGTTCTTTTCTCGTGAGTTCTGGGAATGAAACTGATGTCATCATGCTTTACTGACTGAGCTGTCCCTCTGCCCCACACACAGTATTTAATGACCAAATGAATATATATAAGTCATATAAAGGTTTAGCTACTTTAGATATATAATTGAAGCTATAGTTAATCAATCCTGCTATTCTGAAACTATAGGTAGGTTTTGGTCATATTTGTAAAACTGACTTTTCTAGTTGCCCTAAGTTAATTCTAAGAAATAAAATGTACTGAAAGTAAAATTCCACCAAAGAAATAGATCTCAGGACTGGAGAGAAGTCGGCAGTTAAGAGCACTGACTGCTCTTCCAGAGGTCCTGAGTTCAATTCCCAGCAACTTCATGGTGGCTCACAATCATCTGTAATAGGATCCTATGCCCTCTTCTTGTGTATCTGAAGACAGCTACAGTGTACTCATATACATAAAATAAATAAATAATTTTTTTTAAAAAAAGGTTTAAATAAAAAGAAATAGATCTTGTGTACAAAAAAAGAAATGTTTATATATACATTTTTGCCCAAAAGGATTGCTTGGAATACTTCAATAAACACCTAAAATCAGAGTTCATTAGAAAAAAAGATTTGTTTACAAAGTATCTAGCAATTTACCAGACCAACCCATAGCATACTCCAGAACAACAGAGGAGCTTCCATTGCTGAATTAACAAAATGAGAGGTTCTACTAGTTTTTGCAGATTATGGAAATTTGGTTCCTAAAAATAAAACATAGGGAACATTTTCAACCCATTCCTTTTTTTTCCAGATCAGATACAATGACAAACCTAAAGGAACTCCTTATTCCCTGAGCTCCCAGGTAAGGGCATCTGTGCTCTGACTTAGATGTTCTTCTGAAGGTAGGTTCCTCTCTACCCATCACCCTGCACCCTGCCTTCTGCTGAGAGACAGCTGAGGAACATGGGATGAGCACAAAGCAAGATGCACCTGGAGAGGCTCAGAAGATGTGAGATTTGTGTAGATGTGGGAAGGGAGCCTTCTAGAGACCAGGTTGCTACACTCCGAGCAGCAGGCATGCTGTGCGCAGAGCTGCCAAACCCTCACTTCATTCATCACTCCCTTCTGGGAGCCACTTTGCAGACCTACAGTGGACTTCACTTCCTGACAGGTTGTATATCGTTTCTGTCTCTAAGCTCAGGGTTCATTTTTCTCCCATTTATGGGCCTGCCTTACCCTTCGGTGAAACACTAACCACATTTTCCTGCTTTGCCTGATTCAACTCAGGGTACAGGCATTTAACACACTCATGCACTATGGGTGGTCCAGCAAGAACTTTTCCTTTTGAACAGCACAGTGACAAGATGAAGGGTGAGTCTTATTTGCCAGACCAAGTCTCCATTCTACAAGATTGAGGTTCAGACATGCCTGGCCTCACTCTCTATCCATTTGCCCTTCAAACTGAAAGGGTTGGCACCCTCACCATCACTGCCAGATGACACATAAGCACATACGTAAATTGGGACACTTCTTACCCTACAGGCGAGATCTGCTTTCAAACCAATGATTAATATCACTTTGCACTTACAATCGGTCTTTCAGCTTTAGGACTGTCCCCCAAGTACTTATTAAGAAAGCAGGTTTGGTTGTAAATGTTTTCACTCTACCTTCCAAGCTTTGGTATTTACCCAAGCTATACCCATACCCCATGAAGAATCATTAGCATCAGTTCTGACTCAGAAAGCTGACAAGAGCTCAGGGAACCTCAGCTCTTCAAGCTTCTCATCTGAAACCCACAGGTCACCTTAGACACATGATGCCCCCCAGAAAATCTCAAGGAAGAACTGTTTTCAGTATCGACAGAAGAAAACTTGTAGTTGGGGATTTTGCTACCACAAGAGGAAATACATATCAAATTTTAAATCCAGAAAGATGGGTATTCAAAACCCTCACTAAGAAAAAATATGTACTTCTATGTTTGAACTATTTTGTAGTAAAATATTGATGCTATTTAGCTGAGTCAGTATTGCGGTGGTGGTTCAAGGGGAAGTGCCTAGCATGTAATAGTTTGCAATGATCAGCAAATGTCTTCCATTAGCATACAGCACCCATGAGTTAGGGATAATGCCTAAACCATTCAAATAAAGATGGGTAACTGAGGCATAGAAGTGTTAAAGGTGCAGGCCATGTGGCGACTAAGAACCTACTATTTAAACCCTACTTTAATCTCTGAATTATCATACTGCCACACCTGTTGATGGCAGTTCTCCATGATGACAGCAATCAGTGACACCATGGTAAGAATAAGAATGGCCCGAAGATTTTCATAAAATCAGCTCCACAGGGACCTGAATTTATCCATCCAGTAAGGACCTGGCTTTTCTGGCTTTTTCTCTTATGTAGCAGAAACAGGGGGATCTTTAGTTCATTCAGTAGTCTTATAAGCAGTAGTTAGCCCTGCCAGATACTGCATGCATCTATAAAACCAAGATGGCTAAATTTCACACCTTGAGAGGAAACACTCTACAATGTGTTTAGTGATGGCAGGGTGGTTGCTTAAGAATGACAACAGTAAGAAAATGAGGATGTGTATTTCTGAGAAAGCAGGCTTCTAGGCTGAAGCTGTGTGTGTACGTGTGTGTGTCTGTCTGTACAAGTACGTGCATGCATGGGTCTGTGTGTGTGTGTATGTGTGTGTGAGTGTGTGTATACATATGTACAAAAGTATGATATCTAGTGCCTTTCTCTGTTGCTTTATGCCTTCAGTTTTAAAACAAGATTTGGTTAGATGGGGGGGGGGGCAGCAAACTCCAGGGATCCCCCTGCCTCTAACTCTCCAGCACTGTGATCACAGATGTATTCTGGCATGCTGGGATCTGAACTCAATTTTCTTTTTGTTCTACAGTAAAGATTTCGGCCTTTAAGCCATCTTTCCTGCCCCTGAGGCTGAATTTTAATGACTAAATATGTTGGACAGAAGGTGCAGATAATGAGGACCTAGACTTGAAATAGAAACATTGTCAAGTCATGAAGCATCACCTGAAATGATGAGACTATAGCTAATTGTGGACTTGGTTATGCCTTAGCAAGAGCATTACAGATGATAAATACCGAAGATATGATCTATGCCTTAGCCTATTTTATGATTTAAAAATGCCCTTGGTGTCAACACACACGAAAGCTTAGAGCCATACTTCATTCTGAAGGCAGGTTATACAAACATGGATCAAACCTCTCTGATGACTGCATCGCTGCTCACATTGCTTTTGATATGCAGGTTAATGTGTGTTCTTTTTTTGCGCTGTATAAGCCATATCCAGACTTGGAGTGGCCCCTGACCTTTCCACAAAGCAGACATTCCACCATTTACTAGGAAGTACCCAGAATGCTTATGGCAGCATAAAGTAGGAGCTATACTCTGGGGCAGTGGAAATATAAACCTCTGAAAGTTTTATTTCCTTGCTCAGGATTTTTTTTTTTTTTTTACAAATGAAATCCACACAGCTTGTCACCACACACTCAGCTATTTTTAAGCTTCCTGACCATATTCATTAGATAGGCCTTTGGGGACAGTAAGTGGCGACAGGAAGGTGGGACATGCTCTTGGCTCTGGGTAGACTGGATCTTCTGGGAATCTTGACATTTGGTTTGGCCAGAGAACACTTCTGGTAGAAAGTGGAGGTGAAATGAAAGAGGTCATCTCATGTGCCTGTGACTGATTCTTCCATAACCATCAAGAACCCCGCTCATTTCCTTTCCAAAGCTTCAGGACTGACAGGAGAAGAAAAACTGGGATTCCACCTCCCTCAGTCCCTCTGTGTCATAGACCAGACCACAGATAAAGGGGCCACAATTATTCCCATGTTAGCCCTGGGTCATGACTCAGCTGGACAGTTTCATCTCTTTTCTCCCACACTGACCAAAGCCTCAGCCAGATGGGGATTGTGGGCGAGTAGCTGGGAGTCCAGAAAGGATTCTGCGTGGGTGACATTCTCAGAGTTTCCAACAGTGGTGTCTCTCAGCTCCTGAGATCCCAGGATCAATCAAAAACGAGGTCAGTCTAAACTGATGCATGTTTTGCTGGTAACTAACACTGAATCTTCCACTTTTCATCTAAATATCAGTAAAGGGTACAGAGCAGAGTGCAAATTGCCTCGTCATGTAACACAGGGGTCATCATGCTGATGTGATGCCAAAGTTCCTGTATTAATAATGATAGATTTCAAGTGCATCTGGAGATAGCTGATAAAATGGCTTACCACTCATCCCTCCAGGTCACCTAGAGACTCTGACAATAGCCTGTTCTACAGCTAATATGTTATACATGGAACAACTTAGGCTAACACTTGATTATCAGACTAAATAAGAAATGTACTTCTGAATCCAAACAAGCGATTATAAATGTGTAGGTTGCTTAGCAAGCTGAAGAGCATGTTTAAAGCTATGTTAAAAACAAAACAAAACCATTTTAAGAATCCTCTGAAACTCAGGACATCACTAGAATGAATCATCTCAGGAAAAGAAAACTGAAAACAGAAAACCCAGTTTTGAACTAAGTCTGGTGTAAATGGCTGTGTTTCCCCTTATTATAATGTTCTTCAAGCTTGCTTTCGTTTTTTGTTCCATTCCTGTATGGTACTGGGTGCCCCAAGACATAATTTTGAGTTCCACAGGGATAAACTCCCTTTTCTTTCACTCAGGGCTTTCAGACTCCCAGGTCTCCCTTAATGGCTGTAGCTACCTTGTCATGACTTCTCATGCTTTCTAGCTTACTCTGGTCTCTCACTCTTCTAGTGTCTCACTTACTCGATTCTGCCAAATTTCCAAGGATCTTTAGTAGCACAAGGAGCTTGTCACATGTGTAGACTGAAATTTTTCAAAGTTTAATAAGGCTTCTTAAACACTCAATCTCCCTTCTAGCCTACCAACCAAAGGTAGGGGAGAAAAATAGTTAATAAGACAAGGGGCATGTGGACCTGTTTAGAAGTAGTTCTTTGGGGCAATTCTAATCTTTACTCTCTGGATACCAGCTATCCAAACTAAAACAACAAACACAGATTGATAGCTTCAGTCCAGTACAATTGGCAATCTCTGAACAGGAACCAGTAGCCATGGCTTGATCCAGAAGAAACTGTAAGACTCTGCCAAATTGTCTCAACTCCACAGAAACAACAACAAGTAGACAAAATACCATGAGAAGTTCTTTGGCACATTTCTCTCTACAAAGTCATGACAAGCGAGGATAAGTGAAGACCAGTGAAGCATTGCTAGGTGAACCAATGCAAGAGTGTCAGCAAAGACCAATGAAGCATTGCAAGGTAAGCTAACACAAGAACCACTTCTTACTATTTATGGGATTCCATTTATACTCTTTCCAAACATCACTCACCCTCAAGTGTCTGTTCAGCAAAACAGCCTCTCATAAGATAGCTTCTAAAAAAATATCACATGACACAACTGAGTTTCCAAAGAAACCAGAAATTTCCATTTCACAATGCAACAATGTAAGAGTGTGATATTATTGTCCTAAAAGGCTGTGAGCCATTATCTTTAAGGAATATTTCACAGCCTAATGCTGCCCACAACAGCACCCTGGGACCACTCCATTTTTTTTTTTTCATTTCCAGGTCTCTGATCAACTGTATTCGATATTTTGAATTTTTTTCTAGACAAATAAAATTACTTAATGTTATTAAACACTTTAAAGTCCTTTGTCATATTCTCCACCACCTATTAACTCTCCATCTCTACTCAAAGAAAGCAAGTTAAAACTGAACCATCTCTCAAGAAAGAAGCAAATGTTTTAAGAGAGATTCAATATCAAGTCCCTGGTTCACCATTTAACTAGTCACTAGCAAACGGACAAGGAAGAACCAATGGCAACTGTCTCCATCCTTCATCTAAGAAGACAACATCTGCTGAAGACCTTAAAGGTGTGCACAAGAAAGGGACAAAGTGCAAAGTGGTCCCATATTGTCATTTAGCTTCCACAACTAACCACACATTATGGTAGTTTAGATTTTGTTGTTGTACAGTTTTACTTTCAACAGTATGTATATTTACACATTCATAAATTCCAAGAAGCAATTCACCAAAGAAATATGATAGGATTTTGTATCTCTATAATGTATCTCTATAATCTGAAAAACATATCTTGGGCAGCTCATTTCCATGGGTAGAAGTCTGTTTCCTATAACAGTTGGAAATTCATTTATATCGCAGTGTATTCATCTCTGAGGTTCTGACACAAAGCAGAGATCTCTCTACGGAGTCTCCTCAGGCTGTGATCAAAGGATCTGTATGCTTTTTGTCTCTCTACACCATCTAAAATCCTTTCTATCCAGTCTCAAAAATGAGGGAGAAAAAGTGCAGACAGACATATCAGATACTTAACCACCTTCCTTGGAAATGAGCATAAGACCTGTACTAACAAACTATTGTCAAAATGGTCACATGGTCAAGCTAATTGCCAAGGATGCTGGGAAACTCGAGGACATACTTCTGTCTCAATCAGCAGCAGCAATTTCTTGCACAACATATTGCTCATAGAGGAATTCTGTGCCCTCTAATAAAAGACTTGGCTAAGCCAAGTCTTCATTGTTATCAATACAAATAACTATCATACGTTCTGGAATTATAAACTTTTTAAATCTTCAATTATCTCATAAAAATCTGAAGGCCTGTTTCATTGTATAACACATATGTTTTTTCCTAGCCCAGTTCCTCCCTCCTAGTATTTACTTAAAATATAAATGATAGTAGAATTAGCATTGAAGTTTCCACAACCCTTCCAAAATTCTAAGGATTACTTTTATTTTCTTTATTATGTGTCCCTTATCTGAATAGAGTTGGACATTCCTACATAAAATCACACTCCAAGAAATCTTTGTCTCAGAATTCCCTTTTACAAAGTAAAAAATTGATTCTTCAAGCTTTCTCTTTCCAAATAAAATTTCATCCTCATCATTTTCTCTCACTTTTGGCAGACATGCAAGACGTACGTCATACCCTTGCTGTCTGGGTCTCCTGGAGGTGGATCTAAGAAGGAGGAGATTTGAATGGCTCCCAGTTGAATTCTATAGTGTTCTTCCTGTGGTAGCCTTTCGCCTCCACAAAATTCTAGGCGAGTCCAATGTGGGCTATGGATGACAGGAAATGAAAGATTCCAAGTCTGTTCCTAATGAAGAGTAGATGTATTGTTCAGTTAGAGTTATGTCTACAGATAGGAAAAATTCCCTCTGCTAAGCCCAAAGTCTCAAAAATATTATCTTGGAGATCCAAGAGCAAAGAGTAGAAATAGGAATTTGTAAGGGAAGTCCTACTCAACAGGGTTTTACTTCCATAGATTTTGAATCTTCCATGATGATGTTTTTGTCAGATCTGACATAAGTTCCCATTGACTTCTTTGAAATAAGCTCTGACCTCAACTGAATGCTAACATTAGGGTCAGGAGAATTTGCTATGGAACCAGATCTTTTATGAAAAAGCCCTTAGACCTTAAGGAAAACAGTTCACTCACTGGGAATGTTCCATCACCAACTGGGAATGTTCCATCACCAACTAATACACCACATGTATTTTCAGCTCCTTTCCAATGAAAGGGACCATCTCTGGTTTATCTTCACACCCCAGCACATGATACGTGTCAGATATTTATTAGTGTCTACTGGGATTTGAATATGCTCTGTGGCCCCTGAAAGCTATGCTAATGTGCAATTCCTATGCTGATGTTGAAAAATGAAGGCTTTAAATGATGGGTAGAGGTGCCAATAGTCTTCTCAGAGGCGTTTTCCTAAGAATGCATTGTTATACACTAAGTCTGCCTGGTAGTTGTAGTCCCCTCTGTGATCAGTTGTCCTTCTACTGTCCTGCGTAAGATCCTTCCCAAAAGTGATCACTTAATTTTGCATTTCCAGCCCTTAAAAGGATAAGTAAAATAAACTCCTTTCCTTTGCAATATACCCAATCTCAGACAGTATATGTAACAATGAACAGTGGTTTAAGACAGTATCATTAATCACTTTTGCAATGATTGATAAATGAGATCTGTTAGTTTCTCCTTTTAAATCATACAATGGAGGAAACTATCTCAGCTCATTCCAATTCCACTGTAAGAATTTATTCTGGCTACCCGTGCTATTTGCACATGGTTTATCACTGCCAGCATTGTTGGATTAAAGAATAGTAACTACAGATAATTCAGAAGGTTTGTACAATTAAATCTTAAAGAAAATTGAAAAGTCTGCAATTCCCTTAGCATTAGAGTATAACAACCCATCTCATCCTAATTTTCCTACACAACTTGAAATTACATCCCTTTGTGTTCATAATCACAATGCATTTTTCTATACTTGCAATAACATGACCTTAAAATAAATAGAGGTTATTTGTTTATGAACATAAAAGTTCATGAATACTTGGCCGACTTAATAAAAAATAGTGACTAAATGCAGGTGAACTTTATAGTTTGCCAAACCTGGTCACATTCTTTTCTGAGAACACACCTATTTTGAAAAATACATAAATACGGACTGGAAGGAGAAGAATAGACAGGGGAGGGTTTTAGATTAAGGTATTTGATCCATTTTAATTAATTTCTGTTCAGATTGAGGAATACAAATCTAATTTTGTTCTACCACATATAGATATTAAGCTGTCTCAGTACCATTCTCATTTGTTGAGAAGGCTGTTTTTCTTTTCCTCCAGTGAATGTGTTTGATTTTATAGAAAAAAAAATTGAACTGCTTAGAAGAAAGCATATCCCATATCTATTGGAGTACTTTGTAGATATTTCTTAAATTCAATTAATCTATGATGCCATTTATATCTCCAGTTTCTTTGCTGATTTTTAGTTTGGAAGACTTATTTATAGATGAAGGTCAGATATTAAAGACGTCTACTATTGCTGCATCATCTGTGAACTTTTGTACTCTGGCATTTGTTTTATGAAATCAAAAGCCCCAGAATTTGGTTTTCATATGTGAATGATTGTAATAAATTCTTGGTGAATAATTCTCTTTATGAATGTTTGAAGGCATTTATCTCTTCTGGTTAATTTTGATTTCCAGTCTGCTTTATCGGGTGAGAGAATAGCTACACAAGATTGATTTTCATTTCCATTTATTCAGTAGGTTAGTGTCTACACTTGAACTCACAGCTTGTGAAGGTCTTTGTCAGTGAACAGGTTTTTTTTTTTTTTTCTTTAGGAAACAGAGTCAGACTTGTATTTGAAAATAGCCTGCTAGCCTGAATCTTCAAAATGGTGAATTGAGTCCATTCATATTTAAGATTATGACTGGCAGCAGTTTGCTGGTTGCTATGGTTTTGCTGTCATTGGTCTGATTTGTTACATTACTATTTGTGGCTTTCTTCCTTTGCTATTAATTGTGTTTTCTCATTTACTGCATTAATTCATTACTAATTAGTGTGGTTCGATCCCATCCTCCACATCCTATCTTTATCTGTTTCTCTCATGAAATTCATTTTTCCCTATTCTCTCATGGAAGAGATCATCTTTCTTCTTCAGCTGTTTAGCACTCCTTTTTGTGTTTTCTATAGTTTTTGGCTTGATTGTTTTGAGTTGATTTTGTTCTCATTATGTTTTTATCTCCCCATCAATTTTGAAAGATAACTCTGCCGGATATAGCACTCTTCCTTTCAGGTCTTGAGATACATTACCTCTTGCTTTTCTGACTTTTAGGAATGCTGCTGAGGCTGGGGGGAGGGGGATAGTTGGTGGTGTAAGCCTTTAATCCCAGCTCTTGGGAGCAGAGGCAAGTGGATCTCTGTGATGTCAAGGCCAACCTGGTCTACAGTGTGAGTTCCAGGACAGTCAGGGCTGCACAGTGAAACCCTGTCTTGATAAGACAAAACAAACACAGAAATGAAGATGAGAAATGTGTTGCTATTCTGTTCTGGTTCACAAACAAATTGGCTAATTCTCCCTACAGCTTTTAATATTTTTTTTCTTCATTTTTCATTTTTCATCTGTATTGAAAAATGCTTTTAAAGGTTATATTCTCAAATACTAAATGCCTGATATGATTGGGTGCCCCTTTGTGGGGTGTTGGTAGACTGTATGCTGCAATTTCATTGAATAAATTGTCTTTGGAGTTTTATCTAATCTTTCTTCTAGCTTATGGAATCTATCCCTAGTGTCTTAACTATATTCCTGAGTCTTTGAACCATTTACTCATAGCCATTAGTGTGTGTGTGTGTGTGTGTGTGTGTGTGTGTGTGTGTGTGTACACCTAGATGTATGATTGTCCCAATCATGTCCTCCACCACTAAATTCTTTCTTCTTCATCTTACATATTGATGATGCATCCTATTACATATTAGTTGCACTCCTTGATGCTTTCATTTCTAGCATTTCTGTCTGGTTCTGTTTCAGAGCCTTATTTGCCATCTTGGATTCTTAAATGATATATTTTATTTCTTCTCCAAACTGCTGACCATATCACCTACTTAGAAAATTTTCTGACGTAGTTCCAAAATGTATCCCTTTACTCCCCTTACCTGGTTACTTGGATCATCCATGTGGTTACAGTTACGGGCCCCCTGTAAGAGTAAGACTGTCCCACTGTTTCCTGAGATATCCACTATCTCATTATTTGTGACTTCTGGTATTGAGGAACTGCAAGGATAGAAAGGTGTCCGCTGCTTGTTTACTTCTATCTTAGGTGTTTCTTCAATGTGTCTGATCCATTTGTTAGAATTAACCTATCTTCTAATTTTTACTTTTTGTATTTTTTTGGTTTTTTCTTTTCTTTTCTTAGGTAGGTAGGAAAGAAGCATAAATTATGGTATCTTACAGCTAATAGTATCCATAAGTAGTGCATAAGAAGAAGGGGGTAATGAAAAAGGGAGAAAAATGTGAAGAATATAAAAAATGTATTGGGGCTAGAAGTATGAGGAACAATAAGGAAAATTGTGGAGACTATTGCAGAAAAGAAAAGATAATAAAGAAGGTCTACTGAGGTGAAAAACAAACTAAAACCAAGCAGTTCTTACAGAGTGGTATTAACAAAAAAAGTTTAAAATGAAAAATGAAATGGATAATTTAATCACATATTTGTATATAGGTCAATGATAAGTAGATAGGAAGATTTCTCTCTAAATAATATCTAAAGAGGAGAAAATACAGTAAGAGATAACATACTATCAGTCAGACTTTTTTCCTATTGGAGAAGAATATGGTTGCTCAGACATCTGGATTGCTTTGTAGCAGGCTCTGCAAGTGGAGAGAGGGCAGCTGGATTCATTGATTCAAACTACTTAAGTCAGTATGCCCTTCCTCCTGAAAGGAGTTTGAATGAAACCCACATCTTTCATCAGTTCCAGAATCTGAATTTAAGTTTTATATGGGACTTACTGTGGTCCAAGTTCTTAGATTTGGGAGAACCACCCCTCTGCCTTTGCTTATCTTTGTCAAGAGGGTCTTTGTCAAGAGGGTCTCTTTACCAGCACTAAAACTAGATATCATCCAGTTTGGGGGCATTGTTTCTGTTGTCAACGCCAGTGGATGTGCCCCCTCCTCCTGCCCCCTAGTATCTTGTCAGATTCAAGAAAGTGAGGGCAGATCCTACTTTGAGACTATCCTGCTCATGTTCCACAGTATTCTTCTAGTGTTAATGTGTAACACTGTTCTGTCTGTCCTTGTGTATAATATACTCATGCTTTAATTATGCTTCTACTATTCAGACTGTCTCCAGTTGAACACTTTATGTACTTGGGTTCAGAAGTGGACTTAGTCTGTGTTAACTTCTAGCATGTGTCATTTAAATTATTTCTTAGGGTGCTGTGGAGTTTCATTTAATAACAAAATCAAAGATCAGCATGTGGTAAGTATAGAGTGTTTAGTCTTCTAGTACAAGAGCAAAGAATCCTGTGAACTAAATGTGAGTTGGAATGCTAAGTTTAAGACTCAAAAGAGATAAACTGTTGAGAAATTCCAACAAGCTATAAAATAGGTACTGTGTGATTCTGCCAGCATGAACCATAGTGACCTTGACATATTTTAACAAAATGACAGCAAGTTACAGCTGAGAAATTTTGAGTTCACTATGCTCTTGAGAATCCTAATATCACTGTCAATCTTCTATGAGCTAAATGCTTCCTAAGTGTACCTGCAACTAAGTGTTGCAAATACAGAATATATCTGGGAAGATACTCCCTATGAGCTCAGAGTCTATCAATCTTACAGAATTTACCTAAGAATATCTATAGTTATTAGGGAGGAAAAGATAGTCTCCTGAGCAATCCCTTTTGCTTACCTTTCTAGCCACGCCTCTTGTAACTCACACATAAGGCCATTCTGTCTTTGGTCAGTAGACTTTTCACAAAATCACAGATGATGTCTTTATGTGCTTTCTGTCTCTTTATAAATGTGTCCACTACCCACAGCGTTACTCTTAGCACATCACTCACTTGCTCATCACCCCCCCCTCTCCAAGTCCTGCCCTTCCATTTTCCTCCTCTGCCTTTCCTTGAAAAGCATTGATTACAGAATTTAGAATAGCATACTCTTTTAAATAGAATTTAAATTGTAACTATTGATTTCCTTCTTTGTCTCCCCTACAAAACTGATGTCCAGAACATGTCTCATTGATAAATGAGTCCATAAATTCTTGCATAAGACTTGTCTAGGAGTTAGACTCAATAAACAATTGTCAAGTGAATGGATGATTGAAAAGGCAGGTGATAGGCATACTTAAGAAGCCCCTCCTCACAAATGATTGGAATTTTATTTTATTTAATTTATTTATTTATTTATTTATTTATTTATTTATTTTTAGTTTTTCGAGACAGGGTTTCTCTGTATAGCCCTGGCTGTCCTGGAACTCACTCTGTAGACTAGGCTGGCCTCAAACTCAGAAATCCGCCTGCCTCTGCCTCCCTAGTGCTGGGATTAAAGGCGTGTGCCACCACGCCTGGCGATGATTGGAATTTTAATCATTCTGAACATGATAGTGCCTCTGAGAATGAATACAGACAGATCTTCCTCAGATGGTATATAGATATGAGCTGATTCATTTCTGCAAGAATAGGGATTTTTTTTGTTTAAATTTCTATAAGACTTTTATACTTTGGCTCAAATCTCCCTTCTAATCTCATTAGAACCTCCAGTCTCAACACTCCTATTGAATGTTTTACCCAAAGTAGAAGGAATCCTTTTAGTGTCTAGAATACATTGTGATCTTACTTTCTTCTTATCTATACAAATATGTCCCATCAAGCCCAGTACTTTTCCCTAAGCAAAGTCCTCAACATTATCAACTACTATTGTTTTTCATATCTAAATTTATACAAATCTTCCTGTTGGAAGAGAAGCTTCACCTAATTCTATAAATCAGAATTATATACACCTTCACTAATACTTTCACAGGACCCTGATCCGAACTGCTATGTGTTGAGTAGAATGACTGGGAATGAGAAATAAAGACAGCTGATAACATATGCCATATAGCATCTTATACATATTTGTAGGACTGAGATCAGCAGAGAGCTAAGTCAGACAATGTTGGCAAAGAGAACATAGGATACCTCAGACACTTGGAACTGATCACTACAGCCTTTCAGGGGAGAATTCTTGGTTCCCAGGAAAGGAAACCTTAACTCCTTAGAGGCCTAGGTCCTGCTATAGCCCTAGAACAAAACTAACATACTCTTTGTCTTTTCAATAGGGACTCTGAAAAAGCCTAATATCAACTTGATTCCCAAAAGGACCACATTCATTTCTCTAGAATGACTTTTTCTCACAGTCTGGTTATCAGGACACATTCACTTGTTGACTATGTCTGCTAAATTTTGGCAGCTCCAGAATCTCGCTCTGTTTCAGAAAATTACGTGATCAAAGAAGGACAAAAAGGAAAATGAGCAGGATGTGTGTGACGGATGCTGATTAGACATTTCAAAATAAGAAGCTTGTCTATCTAGGCAATACTAACACAGGGGGTGATGTAATGGTAAGTCAAGTATTCGCTTAATTCAAAAAGTAAATTTCAAAAAGTAAATTATCTATAATGCACACAATAGAACTTTTCTGGAAGTATATTTTAAGTCCTACCTTAATCTCCCATCAATTTCAAACTGACAAATCCAAAAGCCATACTATGAATATGCAGGCTACTTTGAGGGACTAGTAAATGACCAGTTTGATATGCCAAAAAATCCAAAGAGGAGAGTCTTGACTCAAGCAGCTATGTGAAACCTATTTGGAAGTCAATGCATGCCTATTGATGACAGAGCCAAGTGCCAGAGCAAGCTGGCTTAGCAGCACCAATTGAATAGGGTTTATTAAAAGAGGCGCCACGGAGGCTGATGAAAACCCAAAGAGACTGTTGAAGGTTAGTGGCTCCCGAAGTAGCCAGCCAGCCAGCAATGGTGCATTCATCCTGGCTATAACCATGAGAGCAATCTTTAGCAAGAAGATGGGAGAGGGCTCTCTCTACCTAGGCAAAGAGAATCAGATTTAAACATTGGCGAACTGCAAAAGACACTCACAGGAGTTTGAAATCATCTTTGTTATAACACATTTGTCTACTCGGCTCTTTTTTTCCATCCTTCAATCTATTTCATTCCCTAATGAATTAACTTCTACAACTCAAAATTATACAAATAAAGCAAAAGAAAATAATAACAACTAATCAAGAAATGAACACATTTAAATAGTTTGCCTAGTAAACTTTAAAGACTCGGTGGAACTAAGAAAGGAAAAAATGGAATGTACCCTGAATTTTTGTATGTTGAGTAATAAAGAAAGTACAAACTTTAATCACCAAAACAAAATTGTATTATAGTTTGACATGGACACAAGACACATTTTTTTTTTAATAAGTGTGTACCCATCAGGTATCAAGGGGCCAGAGGTTCTGTACCTAGCAAGGCAAAGATAATGCAATCTGTTCGGAGACTGACAAGAGGGCTTGGTAGGTCAAAGCTCCTACTGCTAAGCTACATACCCTGAGTTCTATCTGCAGGAATCACATGATGGAAGAAGAGAAAGAATCCTCAGAAGTTTTCTGCTGAACTCCATGTGTGCTCTATGTTATATGCATATTATATCCCCCAACACAAACTGAATAAATAAAATGTAATGTATTTTTTTCAAGATAAAGAAGACTATTTAGGACCAGAAAGGGAAAAATAATAACTTAGCAGGTGTTTTTCTTTGTGTTTTCTATATAGTTTTGTTTGTTTGTTTTTGCTTGTTTTTACTTTTTGAGATAAGCTGACCTTGAACTCACCATGTGGGTGACGATGGCCTTGAATTTCAGATTTCTCTGCCTCTTTGTCCTAGGAACTGGGATGACAGTGTTCACACATGACATCAGACTCATATTTATCTGTTACTTATACTCCCTTACTCTTTTCATTAAATCTGCTTGAACCAGAAATAGGAACGGGGGTAGGTGATAGTTCCACTAAATGTTGTCTCTCACATGAACACATAGAGCTATTAATTTGACTTTTATAGAGGAGTTGTGGCTCTTCAGATTAGCCAGCAAGGCCTTTCTTTACTTGACTTATTTTACCACTATGTCTCTTCTAATTATCCTCTTTCTACTAAAGATTTAAGTCCCCTTGTAAATATGTCTGTTTATTATGGAAAACTCAGTAAGCCTTCTATCAAGAGGACTCAAGCTCAAACAACGATCATATTTTTTCTAAGTATAAATGAAGGAGTGCTGTTTTACTTTGGACTTTAATCACTGTCAGAATGGGTCTTTTTAAAACTGTGTTTGGTTGATCACTTTGATGATACATACCAGACATAGAAAACAATCCTCTGTTCCTTTTGCTAGTGGCTATCTCTTTTAATATTACCTATAAATTTTTAGAAATACTCCCCTAAAATTCCTTTAAAAGACCATTGTTAAAAATCCCTGCCACGTTCAGGTTTCTTGTTTGCCAGTTTATTGATACACCAACGTTTATTTGAGCATTACAAAAATGCATCAAGTTAGATGCTAATGCCTCTCTTTATACTTGAGGCAGTCAAACTCAAAGGATTAAGTAATTTTATAAAAGAGCTCGGATATTAAATATAAGAATCCATGCTCAGTACCAGATTCACCAAACTCTGCTGTGAATGAAATGAAAGGGGAATGTTTAATCCCTTTAATGAAAAGGGAATGTATTTTTAACTAGAAAACCATCTTTTCTTTACAAACAGTATTGTGTCAAATTCAAAACAAAAAAAGAAACAGTTAACATAGTGAAGAAATAATCCTGAGAATGGTGGCAATCCTTGCTAGATTAATTTAGGCATTAACTTCTAGAATTATATTGTGCTATATAGTTTTATGTCAATTGGACACACAGTAGAATCATCAGAGAAGGGGCTTCAACTGAGAAAATATCTACATGACATCAAGCTATAAGGCATTTTCTTAATTAGTAATTGATGTTGGAGGGCTTAGTCCATTGTGGGTGGTTCTATCCCTATGCTGGTGGTCCTGTGTTCTATAAGAAAGCAGACTGAACAAGCCATTGAGAGCAAGTCAGTAAGCAGCACCTCTTTATGGCTTTTGCACCAGCTTCTGACTCCAAATTTCTGCCCAGTTTAAGTTCATGCCTTCACTGCTTTTGATGATGAACTGTTATATGGAACCTGAGAAAAAAAAACTCTTTCCTCTCCAAGCCTTGGTGTTTCATCAGCAATAGTAACACTAACTAAGGCAATTATGTGAAGAATCCAAGAAGTCAACACCAAGAGAGCAAATTATCTAGTTAATGGACAACAAAACTGATGAGACACTTTTTCAAATGAACATATACAAAGATCAGCATTCCCCTTAGTGGAAAGGAATTGCCTATTCCTGCAGTGTCCTGGTAGGTTGGTATGGGGGGAGGGGGAGGGGAAACCTCCCTCTTCTCAGAGTTGAAGGGGGAAGGGTCAGGAAGGTGCCATGTGAATGGGGGGATTAGAAGGAGAGGGGCTCTGTGATCAGAATGTAAAGTAAATTAATTAATCAATTCATTCATTCATTAAATAATTGTGGGATGGAGGAAGCAACCAACAGTAAACACTAATAAGAATGAGCAGCAGGGAGCTGTGCATAATAGTTTTATGTAGGCACCAGCTCAACTTGTCCATGTTCAACTTGTCATGAGTTGTAGAGGTACATTCAGTAATAGGTTCTTATAACATCAACTGAGGAAATAAAAATAGCCAAAGCATCTTGGTCCAATCACCCTAGATTTAGAACTCTCCTAAGACAATGTCTGCCTATGTGCTGCCATGCTACCTGTCATGACAATAATCAACTGAACCCTTGAGCTTTAAGTCAGTTCCAATTAAATGTTTCCTTTATAAGAGTTGCTGTGGTCATGGTGTCTCTTCACACAATAGAACCCTGAGACAACATCCAAAATAATTTGGACTCAAGTTCCTAAGAACTACAGTATTACAAACTCCCATGTGACAATAATTATATTTGAAGGAGGTCTCCTACTGAAAGTCCTAAGGTAAGCAGGAAACTTAACTCAAGAATCTACATGTTTCCAAACTAACTTCCCTCGTGTTTATGGATTCTCCCATGGCCCATTGCCTATGAATACTGATTATTGAATTTCACCTTTCCTTAGTAGATTCATCTAGCCTGTAATCTAATAACCTGTAGGGCATACAATGCTTTCAGGAAGTATTAAAAGGCTTCCAGTGTAAAGTCTGTGTGGGGTCTGACATAGAAAAAGAAGATGCAACTACCTTCAAATTCACAGATTTTAGTGATAGATAAAAATGGCTTTTAATGGTTCTTTAATATGGCAAAGTCTCTCTTGCACAGCCTTGAGAAAGAGCTTAGAGGTACAGCTAAGAGCACTGACTGAAGATACAAAGGTCCCCGGTTCAATTCCCTCCTTATCAGTTACATAGAGGGGAAAAAGGACTAGTCAGGTCAGGGATATGTAAGGCTGGGGCCTTAAGGAGAGCCTATTGGAGCCTCTAACAGGGCTTGGTAACAGGTTTGAGGGAAGTTAATGAGTGGGGCCTAATGCTGCTTCATATAAAGGGAGAGAAAGGAGGGAAAAGGAAGGAACCCAGGAACGTAAAAAGCTAGTCATTCCTAGGAATGGTCAAGTATCTTCCTTTGTAGAAGGAACAGTTAGAGACTGAATCTGATTCTTTCTATCTAAGGTAATAGCCTTGCAGGTTGGAGTAATTGTTATTCCTAAATAGGTGACCTAAGGAGTGGACAGTTAGAAAGTGAGACCCTGTAGCCTTGACTAGAAAGGAAATTTAGAAGAGCAGAGGTGTCAGCTTGGCTAATCTCTAGAGAAGGGCTACAGAGAAGGACATCATCTACATAAAGCACAATCTTAGATTTAGGGAGAAATAAGGAGAGTAAGTTAGAAGCCAGGGCCTGGCCAAATAGGTATGGGCTGTCCCAGAATCCTTGAGGTAGAACAGTCCAGGTAAGTTAGATAGAAAAGTAGGTGTCAGGATCTGTCCAGGTAAAAGCAAATATGTTCTGTAACTGGGCTTCAAGGGGTATAGAAAAAAATGCATCCTTGAGATCTAGGACTGAGAAATGAGAAGCCCCCAAGGGGATAGTGGAAAGAAGTATATACAGGTTAGCTACAATGGGATAGAGGGGGACCACTACAGAATTAATGTATCTCGGGTCTTGAACCAGCTGATAGGTTCCATTAGGTTTCTTAACTGCTAGTATAGGGGTGTTAAAGAGGGAAGATGTGAGGTGAAGAAGTTTTTTTTTCCTTAAGAAATCAGAAATGATAGGCTTAAGTCCCCTGAGGCTCTGAAAAAAGAGAGAGGATATTGAGCTTGGGAGATGTACCTGGTAGAGTTCAATAGCTGGATGGCAACAGGAGAATGATGTTTAGCAACAGAGGGGTTCTGGATATCCCAAACTCAGGGGTCCAACTGAGAAGCTGGTAAAAGAAACATGTTAGTATTAGTAGGTTGTCTGGCTAGAAGAAGAGCCGAGGAACTGCTGGCAAGCTTGGGTTTAGGCAAATGGGAGGAGCAAATGAAATAGAGGCTCCCAACTTAGCTAAAAAATTCCTTCCCAATAAGGGGACACGACACATTGGCACTACCAAAAAGGAATGGGTGAGGAGTATACTCCTAAAAATGCAACCAAGTAGTGAGGACTGATGAGGAAGATAAGGTTGTCCTCCTACCCTGATGATAGGAAAACACAAAGGTGAAGTGGGTCTCCAAAACTCTGTCAGGACTGAGTAAGTGGCACCGGTGTCCAAGAGAAAGGAAATGGGCTGCCCACATTCCATGATAGCTACCTGGAGCTCCCTGCTAGTGGTAGGCATGACCTGTTGTGATAGGGAGCTCCAGCTCTTCAGTCATCCATAGTCAAGTCTAGAAGGTCAGCCAGAGGATTACCTGGGAGTGATGTCCCTCTGTTCTGTGTGACTCGAGGGCAATCAACAGCCCAATGTTCCTCCTAATGGCACCTAGGACATGGTCCAATTGGCTTGCTGGGGGTAGGGCAAGCCCTTGCCCGGTGACATTGCTGACCACATCTATAGCAGGGGCCTGGTTGTCTCTGAGCCTTAGAAGGCCAGGAGTCTGGAGTAGTGGCTGGTAAGACAGTCTTTGCCAGCATGTGGTATTTTTGTTTTCGGGCTTTCTCATCTCTCTCATGGTACACCTTGAAGGCCAGTGCCAAGACTTCTGCCTCAGGAGTTAAGAGACCCCCTCTCCAGCTTTCTAAGGTTAGCTTTTATGTCAGGGTAGCTCTGGGGGAAAATGTAGGTCATCAGAAGTTGCTTACCTTCTGGGTTTTCAGGGTCCAGATTAGTGTATTTCAATAAAGCCTTTGTGAGGCATTCTAAAATTTGAGATGGGTTTTCCTGTTTGTCCTGAACAACCTCTTGGAGCTTTTCAAAATTTACTGACTTTAAGGCTGACTTTCTTAGGCCATCCAGAAGGCATGTAATAAACCTGTCTCTGGCTAAGATACCACCTGCGGAATTGTAATTCCATCAGGGATGCTGGTCGGGCACTGCCTCAGATCCAATTGGATATGTATGCTCCATCTGTTCGGTGAGTTTCATCTACATGTGTTTTTGTCTCTTCCCAAGCTTGCCTGTGTTCATCAGGAAGTAAATTATTAGTAATAATCATATAAACATCATGGAAAGTCAACCTGTAAGATGGTCTCCAACCCTATAGGTGGAAGAACAATATGAACTAACCAGCAGCCCCAGAGCTCGTGTCTCTAGCTGCATATGTAGCAGAAGATGGCCTAGCTGGCCATCATTGGGAAGAGAGGCCCCTTGGTCTTGCAAACTTTACATGCCCCAGTACAGGGGAACGTCAGGGCCAAGATGTGGGAGTGGGTGGGTAGGGGAGCAGGGCAGGGGATGGGGGAGGGTATAGGGGACTTTCAGGATAGCATTTGAAATGTAAATGAAGAAAATATCTAATAAAAAATGGAAAAAAAGATTGAGTGATATACTGGAACTCCTTAATAAAGCTCAAGGAGTTAGAAGTACAGGAACCTAGCCTCCTTTCTATTTGAGAAAGTTTACTCAAATGAGAAAGGAACATGTACTCTGATCAGACTGTCAACACCAGCCACTTCCCTTAAAGGAAGGACCAATGTTAGGTCAGGTGTTCCTGTAGGAGAAGAAGGGCTTGGGAGTCTGCCTGTTGCCTTAGAATATGTCATAGGTGGGGTAAAAGGTCGGTGCTGATGCAAGACGTTTAGAGTGACCTGCAGCTGATAAAGAAGGAGGGAGGGATCTGGAGAGGTCAAGCTAGTAGGCTCTGGGACACTTAGAAGTGCATTGGTACATCATTGTCCTCCTGCGAGTCTCACATGGGTCCTTGGTTATGGCCTGCTGGGTGTTCTGTAATCGCTGTCTCCAGCCATAGCACAGGAAGTCATCCTTCAGTCTGACCAGCTGCGAGCATTTGTACTGTGATTCCTGCTTCCTCAAAGATCCATGCAGGCCGGGCAGGCAAAATGGGCCAAGAAGGCTGGCTGGCCGGGGCTCATAGCATGGGTTCACTCCCACTCCCGTGGGTGGAACAGAGGCAAGGAACCTCAGGGTCTGTGCAACTCCATAACCACCTAACCCATGCACTGAGACGAAGCAGGAACTCCAGAAAGCCCGCTGCATACTTGGCATCTGGTGCGAAGCTAGTTTGCAACAGTCAGTTGACCAGATTTGAATACTTTTGTTGTGGATGTAAAGCTTTGAGGGGTGGGGAGGAGGGAGTTGTGGGACATGTGTACAGAACAGTGGGAAGTGACTGCCCTATTTAATTTGGTGAGTAAAGGAACAGGTACACCACCAGCCCTCGCAAAATTCTTGTAGACTTCGGTTTCATTTGGTTGCCCAGCCTTATCTTAATTCTCTAGGAATTTATACACAGTATTTAGTATGAGCATTGTACACGTAGGTGCACAGTCATATGGAACTCTGCTGTGTGATCACACTCCAACTTATTCATTCATTAGTTGAACTAACATAAGTGCTTTCCAGATTTATAAGGGGAAAATGCTGCTACTGTAAAATCTCGAGCTATGTATTTGCTGTGCATAAGTATACATGTGCAACCAGGGGTAGAATGCCTGGGTCCTTGGTGTATAGTCTAAGAGGAAGCCTGGTCTAAAGAGTAATCTGGAGGCAGAGAAATTCAGAAGTGTAGTGGGGCTTGTGAGAAACAAGGGAACGAGGGTCTGAACTCTTGCTAATTGATGTTGGACAGAGAGCAGCCAGGGTAAGCTGGTAAACTCATTTTAGACCAGTGGTTCTCAATCTTACTAAAGCTTCAGCCCTTTAATACAGTTCCTCATGTTGTGATCCCCAATCATAAAATTATTTTTATTGCTACTTTGGGGTTAGGGTCCTGTTATGAATCATAATGTAAATACCTGTGTTTTCATATGTGTTGGTATCAGGACCTCTGAAACCCATGACATCACATAGGTGTGACCCGTACACCTGTTCCCAAGGCAACAGCCATCATATTCCCAGAATTCACCTGGCTCACCTCCCACCTTTACCTGTGACAATGTCAGCATCCATCTATAAAGAAAGGCCTCCCTGATATCTCTCTCTCTCTCTCTCTCTCTCTCTCTCTCTCTCTCTCTCTCTCTCTCTCTCTCTCTCTCTCTCTCTCTCTCTCTCTCTCTCTCTCTCTTCCCCCCTTCTCTTTCTGCCACCATCTTGCCCCTCCCCCCTCTCAATAAACCTCACGTGGAACAGTTTGGCCTGGTGTGGTCCTTCTGAAGCCGTGCAACATTCAAGGTCATAACAAGTCTTCCTTTGGGGTTGTTTCTAGACTGCAGAAAGCTATCAAAGCCATAGCTTCTGAACATGATGCCCATTTACCTGAGATTTATCACCCACTGAGCCCAGAATTTACATCAAGTAGAGCTGTTTACAGGAGAAAAGACTTTTGACTGAGAATCTGACTAAAATATTACATCTCGAGCCCCCAAACGGGACATGGCATTGTTTTGCATCCCTCTCTGTCCAGATATTTTTCTGCTAGCCCATCACTAATCAAGGTCTGAGCCTGATCCTCCCTCCTCTAGAATACCTCTGAAATACCATTGTGGCAGTAGAACCTCTGCTTCATGGGCTGATGCTTTCTCCTTTCAAATTATTTCATCTCCCACTGAAGCTACAAGCTTCAGAACTGAGTAAAGGGAACGTGCTGTTTTATTAGTGACAGTCTAATGTTCTTCATGATGTTCCATTTGACCATAAATACAGAATTCCCGTTCTCTGCTATACCTTTTTTTTTTCTAATTTAAAAATATATTATTTGTTCCCAAGGTTCAATACAACGTTAATGTTCAGTAGGTTTATAGCTGACTACATCATTTGTCTTTAACGCTTATTCTTGCTTAATATATAAAACCTAGACTCCCGGACTAATGTGTCTATAAGTGAAATTATAGTATGTCTGATTTTTGTATTCTTTTTATTTCCAATGCTTAAGACTGAAAAGTACCCCAAAGGAAACTAGAAGGTGTTTTATATAAATACTGGGTATGTGTGTCATTAATGAGTTAACATTTATTAAGTAAATGGATGCTGAAACACAGCGTAAGCCCTCTGTATGCATTGTTGCGTGTCCTCTTTAAAACATTACCAAAGTAGACACCATGGCTCCTTTTGAACTAAGAAAGACAGCTCAGTGAGGGGAGAATAAACTATTTGTTGGAGGTGCCAAATTCTGGTTGTGGTGTAGCAAATAGGCACACAAGCCTGTCTGGTTCCTACACACAGGCTTTCCCCTACTGCTCCACAGTCTTTAAGCCTATCAAAGAAACAATGTGCACACCCATGCCTCTGTGCTATAAGGAAGGGGCTATTCATGCTGATTGGGGTGGCAACAGTACCCAGCCCTAATTTGAGGAACAAAGAACTAGGGGAGAGATTGGGTTTCCCACCAAACCCTTCCCAGGCAAAGCAGCAAACCAGAATAAAGTTGCAGAGGAGCTTGGAAACAGCATGCATGACGAGTTGGTGGTTATTTAGGTTTGTGACCAGGAAAGCCCGAGGCTCCTGCTGCAGCTGCCAGGCCTGCAGATTAAGCCTTTTTCTTCCTTTCTTCAAAAACAAGAATGTTGAGACCCTAAACTTGTTTTCTTTTAAATGCTATAAGCCTTTCAGGAAACAGCTTCCTCTGGGAACCTGCTCATTACAGAGGCCCCTTGAAGAAGTGCCAAAGTGTAGTTAGGAGGGAGGGGGTTGGAAAGAGGGAAACAGTTGGGTAGATTCAGTGGGGTTATTTGATGGTAGAAATGCCTTTATCCAAGGAACAGAGAATAGCCTGGTGCCTTCTCAACCGGACAGAGCACACAGACTCCTGGGAAAGGAGCTTGCATTGGATGAAATTTAGCTAAAAAGGGATTCTTGCAACTGAAGGCGATAAATTTAACAATTTTATCAATGGATCCCCTATACT
This sequence comes from Mus minutoides, assembly GCA_902729485.2. Taxonomy (NCBI): domain Eukaryota; kingdom Metazoa; phylum Chordata; class Mammalia; order Rodentia; family Muridae; genus Mus; species Mus minutoides. The sequence goes on from LR752598.1 coordinate 38,157, forward strand.
AAGGACTTTAATCACTGAAATCAGGTCTTTTGATTGAACTTAATTCCGTAGTCACCATGTTGGAATATCTCTTTACAATATAAAAACAAAACAAAACACAAAAATATGAATGCAGAGAATGAAAAAAGATGTAAATGCCACAGAGATAAGACATGACCAAAGCTTTATTTTAACCCTCTTTTGATGACAGAATTCATGTTGTACAGTCTCACCTATCAATATCTGAGTATAGAAATTCTTGATCTAAAAGGGTAATTTACAGCAAGGAATTATCCTGGAATGAAAAATGTGGAGACATATTTCCTTGTGTCAAAATTTCATACGATCATGATGTCATTCTTCATGGATATAATAAAGAAGGGATAGAGCCTTTGGACACACAATTATCATCCTCTGTGGAATGTTTAAAGGACATCAATGAGGTTACTCATCCCTGAGTATCATTCCTGCCTAAAGTTACCAAAACCTAAACACTTCATCTTTAGAATTCCCTTTTATAAAACCCTCAGAAGAAGAATAAATTGAGCCTTTGGTTGATGGTTTAGTCCCTGGGAGCTCTGGGGGTACTGGTTAGTTCATATTGTTGTTCCTCCTATGGGGTTGCAAGCTCCTTCAGCTCGATGTCCCAGTGTAGGGGAATGCCAGGATAGGGAAGCAGAAGTGAGTGGGTAGGTGAGCAGGGGAAGGGGATGGGATAGGGGTTTTTAGGAGGCAAAACCAGGAAAGGGGATAACATTTGAAATGTAAATAAGGAATATATCTAATATAAAAAAAAAGAACAAATTGGAAGACTGTGAGTCTGTGAGAAGAATGCATAGATGTTCACTTTGGGGTCAGATTGTCCTTTCTTTTTCTCCCTGGTCTGGCTGTGTCACTATGGACAGAGGCTGAACTTTTAAGATTCTTGATTTTTATTCATCTGTAAAACAGATCTAGGAAACATTTACCTTGCAGAGAGACTATGAGGTCAGAAGATACCATAAAGCAATAGCTCAAGAGAATGGATAATCAATTGAGGTGATTATTGAGGTATTATACAGAGATTATTATTGCTGTCATTATTACATTCGTCCAAGGAAGCACAAGCACATAAGATATGGGCGTGAATTAATTTGTCACAATGTGATAAGTATGAGCTTGGTTTTCATGTCTCATAGAATGTGACACTGTCAGAATCCCTATTCACTAGCGAACAAAAGGTTCCCTGGGAAGTTTAATAAACCAAATCATAATAAAATTAAATATTGCCTTCTTAATTCACAGAGGTTTTGAGGCTTTGAATCAAGATTCAGACCCAGGAAAGCTAATTCAGACACATTTCTCATGTATACTTAGATGGGAATTTTCCTACATGATATGTTTCAAAACCAGGTCCTGTGGCTCCCTAGGAGCCACCAAATATGGGTAGGAATAACCCCAAAGCCCTCTTTCTCTCTCCATAACACTTGCTTTTATTAATATTGCAGATGTGATTTTAAATAAACTTATCATTTTTAAAAAGTTACATAACTGCTGACAGACCGTGGTACACAGGAAGAGAATGCACATGGACTCTGTGGAGATTGACGAGAAAGAGCACAGCCAGTGACATGTTTGGGGCATATTTTTCACAGGATTTCACACTAATGCTGGTACTACAGATTATTCCTCATTGAGACAATACTTGGGGTGTCTCAGGTGGAAGCCTTCATACTCTTAAATGGCTGCTAAACAGCCTTAGAGTTTCAGCACTAGCCTTTGGAACAGCAGCCCAACCAAGAGAAAGAAAATAAAAAATGGCTTTAAAGGAATATTCCTAAAATAGCCTTGGAATCTTGAAATTTCTTTGATGTCTCATTTTACATCATAGAACGTTAAAATAGCCACCCTACATGTCTGGCTGAGCTAAAGGATTTGAGAAATGCCTTCTCTGTTCCTTTAAACACTAGCAGCTTCCAAATAGGCATAGACATTATGTATATTGAATGATATTCTACTTGTAAGTATAGATTGGACTTTTGGGGTGTATGTTGTAGCTGTGTTTTTCACTAATTGCGACAGGCTGTGTTGCCATAAGCTAAATGCAATAAAAAGTTTCAAGTAGACAATTGTGAGGAGGACCCCCAGCGAGCTCATTAAGCCTTGCCATCTTCAATTGGTTGCCTTTTTACAAGGACTTTGCAACAAACTATTCCATGATATTCCATTTACAAATGAGTTACAAATGAGTTTTACTCTACATGGCATTGTCTCCAGGGCACCAGTGTGAATTTGCTCCTCACAACTTCTTTAAGTGCCCCAGGCATACCTGTAGCACACTGTTGTGGCTTGAATAAAAAGCACCCCCATAGGCTGACAGGGAGTGGAGTGTTTAAGAGGTGTGGCCTCATTGGAATAGGTGTATCACTGGAAATGGGCTTTGAAGTTTCAAGTGCTCAAGCTTGACCAAATGAAACTATTCCTGCTGTCTGCTGATCCAGATGTAGAACTCTCGGCTATCTCTTCATTAAGGAAGTCAGGATAGGAACTCAAGCAGGGCAAAAACTTAGGAGACAGCAGCTGATGCAGAGGCCAAAGAGGGGTGCTGTCTAATTGCTTGCTTCCCATGGCTTCCTCAACCTAGTTTCTTACAGAACACAGGACCAGTAGCCCTGGGATAGCACTACCTACAATGAAGTGGGTCCTCCCCCATCAATCACTAAGAAAATACCTTATAGCTAGATCTTATGGAAACATTTTTTTCCACTGAGTCTCCTCTTTCCTGATAGCTCTAGCTTGTGTCAAGTTGACATAAAACCAACCAGTGCACCCCCTTCTCATTTTAAAACTAATAATCTTTCATTCTAGAAACTTCATTACCTAGGACAAAAGTGATTGGCCACTGTCTTAGTTAAGGTTTACATTTATGTGATAAAACACCATAACCAAAAGCTTTTTGAACAGAAAGGCTTATTTATGCTTATACATCCCCTTCACAGTCCACCAGGAAGGTAAGTCATGGGAAGAACCCAAGGCAAAAAACTGAAGCAAAAACCATGGAGGGGTGCTGCTGAGTGGCTTACTCCGTAAGGTTTGCTCAGGACCACCTTCTCAAGGGTGACCCCAACAGGCTTGAACTTGGCCCTCCCACATCAATCACTAATTAAGAAAGGGGATTCATCCCATAATCAGCCACCAAACCCAGACACTAGTGCATATGCCAACAAGATTGTACTGACAGGACACTGATATAACTGTCTCTTATGAGGCTATGCCAGTGCCTGGCAAATACAGAAGTGGATGCTCACAGTCATCTATAGGATGGAACACAGGGCCCCCAATGGAAGAGCTAGAGAAAGTACCCAAGGAACTGAAGAGGTCAGCAACCTTATAGGAAGAACAAAAATATGAACTAACCAGTACCCCCAGAGCTCGTGTCTCTAGTTGCATATGTAGCAGAGGATGGCCTAGTCGGTCATCAATGGGAGGAGATGCACTTGGTCTTGCTAAGATTATATACCCCAGTACAGGGGAATGCCAGGGCTAGGAAGAAAGAATGGGTGGATTGGGGAGCAGGGAAGGGGGGGGGTGGAGTATAGGGGACTTTTGGAGAGGAAACTAGGAAACGGGATAGCATTTGAAATGTAAATGAAGAGAATATCTAATAAAAAATAAATTAAAAAAAAGAAAAAAGAAAAAAGAAAGCAAATGCCCACACAAGCCTGCTGACAAACCAATTTTTTAGGCATTTTAGCAGTTGTGGTTTCCTCCTCTCTGGTCACTGTAGTTTGTCTCAAATTGACAAAAACAAAAGCAAGCAAGCAAAAACAAAAACCCCATCATTAAAAAAAAAAAATCATGATGTTTCCTTTCTTTCCTATCAAAAGTCCCATCATTGATCTCTCTTGAGATTGTGTACTCCAGGGAGGACTTACAAGTAATGGTGGAGAGGCAGACCCATCATGAAGAACACTGGAAGTGAAGTCAGATGGAATCCCAGACATTTACTAGCTCTGCCTCCATAGAAGGATCATCTCATCTTGTCTTGTTAAAACAATGTGTGCATATCTAGAAAACCAGGGTCAAATATCCAATATCATTAGACATACCTATGTATTCACTCCACCATGAAAGTACTTCCATCATTAGCTTAGGATCTAGTTGCCCAGATAATTATTAACCCTCATTCTCTTGAGAATGTAATAAGGCACAACCATAGTGCTAACTTCCAGACAAGACGCAAGAAAGATCGTCAAGAAGTAGTTGGCCATCAGTGGGAAGAGAGGCCCCTTGGGTATGCAGACTTTATATGCCCAATACAGGGGAACGCCGGGGCCAATGGGTGGGAGCGGGTGGGTAGGGGAGCAGGGCCGGGAGGGGGGAGGATATAGGGAACTTTCTGGATGACACTTGAAATGTAAATGAAGAAAATATCTAATAAAAGTTGAAAAAAAAAAAAAAAAAAGAAGTAGTCTCTGAAGTTTAGCCTTCGAACTTATCTATTATTCCCCGATCATTATTTTTCTTTCATCCTTTCTTCTTCTATGCTGGTAAGCACTCAGGCAATGGACTCAGAGTTTCAGGACAGAAAGTGTACTGTGACAGTGCTTAGGAGCTTAAGGTAAGTAAATCATGGGAGCATTCTGAGTAGAGACTGTTGGAGCAGAGCCACCATAACAGCCCTGATCTCTAGCCATGTACAAGAAAGAATAATAGCTTTAATCTTGTTCATGTAATTTAGGTGTGGGACAATTCTAATATTACTCTCTGACAGGTGTAATCGCTGTTGAAACTGTAATTCTTTCCATTTTGTGATGATTTGAAGAGATTCACTGTGTAAACCACTTCTCATGCTGTGTAGACAAAGCTGGCATCTGTTGTTGATCCCCCTCAGTTATACCACAGAGAATCATGGCTTAAGGACACACAGTATGTCAAACTACCCCCACTAAAAGTGGTTTCCCATTGTCTTCTTTTTCCCAAACCTGATTTCAACAAATCTTAGGACCCTGGCTTGACACTCCTTATGAGGTACAGCAGGCTACTCATACCTCATCATTCTTAAAATAGTTTCTCCTGTTATTCCAGGTATTTATAATTCTCTAAACTTGGACTATCTTTCTTATGTGCTCAAGAGAGTGACTCTGATTTAACATGTATAACTCTTTTGGTCTTGGTTCCTCTATAGCCAATAGTAAATGCGCATGTATGTTATGGTTGTTAACTTGGTGTTATCGAGGGACTCCTAACAGCAGGATTTCCTCTGTCTCTTTTGCTTGCTCTTAAGACCCTTTTTCTCCTAATGGGTTGCCTCACCCATCCTTGGTATGAGCGTTTGTGCCTAGTATTATTGAATCTTCTTATGCCATGTTCGGTTGTTATCTCTGAGAGGCCTACTCTTTTCTAAAGGAAAAGGGGGGAGGAAAGGATCTGGGGGAGAGGAGAGGAGATAGTGGGGACAGAGACTGAAAGGAGTGGAGGGAGGGGAAACTATGGTTGGGATATATTGCAAATAAATAAACAAACATATAAATAGTAAGTACTCACGTTGTCTACTGCCACCAAGCCAATCCCACCCTTCCATACAGCATTTGTTACATACTATCTCCTTCTTCCTGGATTGTTTCCTTCGAGCACATCTTTCATCACTCTCTAGACTGTGGGATGTAAAAACCATGCCAAGAAATTTGTAAGATGGAGCAGGTTGAGATCAGGAGACTCAGTGGACACACACCTGAGGCTTAGGTAACTCCAGGCTCTGGGCCTGGAACATGTGCCACACTCCTCACATAAAGAAATATGTCCTATAATCACATAGGCCCAAAACAAAGTTCTCCATGCTAATGAGGTACCTAGAGGTCCAGAGGGCTTAGCCAATAAGCTTCCCTTCCCAGACATTCCTCCCTGAAAAATGTATTTAATCTCAGGTCCACCATCAGAAGTGGGTATGGTATGTTATACATCCATTTTCCACCATGAACAACCAATAAACTGTTTAGAACCATGGGCTGTCTCTTTCATCAATATCCACTGTGGGGAGCCATGGAGAAGGCATTCCAACACAGCTTAATTCTCCTGTAGATGGCTTTTCTGTACTCCCAGTCACAACCACCACCAAGCTTGCCTCCACTAAGCTAAGGACAATCACCTGTAGGACAAGCGGGCACTCCCCTTTCCCCCAGCCCCAGGCTAGATGCTGTCCCCAGCCCGTGGTCTCCCTATTCCATTGTTGGCTCTTGTAAAACTCCCAGCAATGCCTATATGTCCAAGAGTCTGAGAATCCCACAGCATCAGCCTTGTCACAGGCCCTGGAACCCCTGAACCACATTTTAGACTGTGATTTCCCACCCTGGAATCGTGTTTCCACACTTCCAAACAGCCCACCACCCATCCCAGCAGCAGCATCGGGTAAGAACAGTCAAACTGCCTGCCAGAGGCATGCCCAGAAGCAGAGCAGACACAGCCAAACACTAGACATTTCTTTAAGGTGTTCCCATTATTTTCCCTGCTTCAAAAAGCAAGTTATGAGTCCAACATGCATGTTCTGATTGTACACCTAATCCAAATTTGACTCACATATCAGAAAATGCAATGTGCCAGTACCTTATTGTAGTATTTCTCTAAAAATGTTCACATTCACAACTGAGTTGACAGTGTTTCTGGAAGCTTAATGAAATATTCTTTTTATTTTTCAAATAACACAATTCTGGAAATGCCGTCTTGTTCAAAAGTTTTGCTTTTGAACCTACAGGGTGATGATATGCGCACTACTTCTCCATCTTGATTAGGTAGTATAAATTACTTCCGAATACTGAAGACGATATCAAGGATACACAGGTAATAAAATTCAGACCTGCATTCTTAGTCAGAACTTTCTACTGCCATGATGTTACCACATCAAAGGCTGATTACAGGATCAGCACATAAATACTAGTGATAATCATAAAAAAATGATGGCAGCTAATGTTTATTAACTACTAGATGCCAGAAAAGACATTAAACATACCTTAATGATTATTTCATTTTGTTCTTACGTATGTACATTTTATGACATGAGCCTGTTCTCTCAGAATTGTAAAGATAAAGAGATCTGGAAAGCTTAACGCACTGAGGTAACAAAATGACTAAGTGGAAGAGCGGGAATCTGCAATCTAGATTCATCAGGCAGCCAATCAAGAGCCTCACAAAGTTTGCATGTTGAATTCCCCCTCTGGGGGGGTGAACTCCAACAGGAATTTAGTCCCCTCCTCTTTGTTCCCACAGTACTGGGTACACCCCACTATTAGAGGATTCAGCGTGCTATATTATAGTTATTAGCTTAAATGCTTAGATTCTCAATGAGTCTACATGTCATTTTCGTGACATTCTGCATCTCTTATCTTTGCATTCCAATACCTGGCAGAATGACTTATGCACACTAGCATTGGTTCAAATTAACAAAACATAAGAAATATCTCTTGTATTTGAAATGAGTCATTGTCTCTTCACCTCCAAGAGAAGGACTGTCCATTTATACGTAAGGACAATTCTTATTCTTTGATGCCAAGCAATGCTCACAATTTTGTGTTCATAAGCCAGTACATGTGTGCAACTGGCAAGAAGCATCCTGGGAAAATGCTACCCTATTATTACAAGGCACTATTGAAAAGGGACCAAAGAAGAAAATTCCTACTGTCCTAACATGATCCAGCTGCAGCAGACAAGTTGTCATTACACCAACAGAAAGCTATTGCCTCTTGACTCAAAACTAGCAAATTGGCCTGAAGTTACAGGATACAATCTTCATTGCATACTGTTATGAACTCAAACTTCATTGTAAAAATGCACGCTATCTCTGCGTGGGGAAGCTGTCATTGTGTCTCAGCACCAGGTATGCAATCAGCGTCTGATGGGCAGGTTGCCAGGATGGCCATCTGTGTTGTGCTTGGTTGCTAGGGCACAAACAAGGATCTGTGTAGTATCTTGTTTTCACCCCAGCCACAAAAGCCTGGAGCAGTGACAAAGGCTGCTCAAAATGCTACAGCATCAAGGAAATGTATGTATTTTGCTTAATTTGTGGAAGTACTACAGAAGGTAGCTCAGAAAACCAGGACTTGGATCTGGGCTCTAAAACTAAAGGTTCCAACATAGATTCATGCTTTTCTGAGAATACTAAATCCTTATGGGCATATATAGAGATTCTAAGATTCTATCACATCAACAGTACATTAAATACTTATAGATACTACATGGACTAATCTCTAGATCCTTTAGCATTTATAACTTATTGGAATGTAGACTGAAAGGACATTGCCAAATGCTTCTTACACAAATAACTTCTTAAAGTAACTACAAAGCAAACAGTTTTAATATTCAAAGTTCTCTTCTTTGGTTTTATTTTTTAGCAATGAATCTACATAAGGAAACGTGAATTCTGATAGCAGATGTAGTTTACATGACAAAACCATAAAGGTGGAACAATATGGCTAGAAGGAGGAGAGACATGAGTAGGATGTGGAACAGTCATAGTAGACCAACACAAATGGCTAACTAAAGCAAGACTCTTTTACTATGAACTTTATAATGAAAATTATTCCATTTACGCCGGCCAAATGAATCAAGATAAATAGTTTTGAACACACCTACAGTGTATTAGGCACTACCTAGATGTTGTAGATTCAAAGAAGAAAGTGTCTTTGCACAGTCTAACCAGAAACACACTTGGACAATAAGCAATTTCAATCTAGGCTGATATTTATAGCAATGTGAAGTCATCTAGAAGCCAGAGAAGGAAACCAAGACTACCTAGGAGGAAACAGCCAAAGGAGTCTTCACAGTAGACATGAATTCCAGCTTAAGTCTTAAAGCCCAAGAAAAACATCACAGTGAGGACATTCCAGGCAAAAGAAAAAGAGTGTGGAAAGCTGGAAAACTAGACAGGAAAAATGTGGGTTCATTTTCTCTACTTCAAATGCAAACAAGTTGTCTGCTAAAAGTTCTGCATTTCATGAGTGAGAGATTAGGATGCTCAATGTGCAATTCTGAGCTGGCTAATTTTCTTTATACTATATCATATCACACTAGAAAGCTCAGCAAAGTATGTCAATTAATGGTATATCAAGGTTATTATTAACACACTAAGGATAGAGTACTTACTGATCATCAAAAGAAGGGATAGTAAGATCTTTCTCTTTATGGTCAGATTCCCAATTGTAGGCAATATCATGACACATCTTTCTCTGAAGCCCCTGGTGTGTGTGTGTGTGTGTGTGTGTGTGTGTGTGTGTGTGTGTGTGTGTGTATGTGTGTGTGTGTGTGTGTGTGTGTGTGTGTGTGTGTATGTATATATATATATATATATATATATATATATATATATATATATATCAGAGGACTGCCCTGCCTGGCCTCAGTGGGAAAGGTTGTGCCTCATCCTGTAGAGAATTGATGCCCCAGGGTAGGAAGATATGGCAGGGGCAGGGTGGGGGTGGGGGTGGAGGAAGCACCCTCTCAGAGGTGAAGGGTAGAGGGGGATTGGGGAAAGAACTCTTTGATAGGGGACCAGAAGGATGCAGCATTTGATATTTAAATAAATAAAATAATTATAATTAATAAAAAAGTTTAAATGTAAAAAAAAAAAAAGTTAACTGTAATTCCCAATACAGCTTTCCATAGACTTCCAGAAAGACTCCTCTATGGATTTCTACCAGTTCATACATTGAACATATAACCACATTTCTCAAAATCAAGGACAATGGAAACCTTCCGTCTTTGGAGAAAATTTTATCCAAGAATGAGACAGAAAGGATACATGCGAACCCTTGATACTGAGTGCTGGCATTGGTTAACAAAGCTCCCAGTTAGGGAATATACAACTGGAAAATGTTTCTTAATACCCTCACTTAGTGAGGACATAATCAAGGAGGAGAAATAGGTTCTACAAGATTTCCCCTCCTGACCCATATTTAAATGTGAGCATCTAAGATCTATTCACACAAATTCTCTACTTTCAACTCTTCATATAACAAAGATGATGTGAAATAGCATAGCTAATTATGTTCTCTCTATCTTAACAGTAGCTCTCCTAAATCAGACCAGGCACAGATGGCTGGCTGCAGATAAGAATAGGTTACCTGTGAGAATATGAAGGAAAGCTGATGAAAGCTAAATATAGAAAATGTTAGCTTATGCAAAAAAAAAAAAAAAAAAGACTCAGGGAGAAAAATAGTAGCTATGGTTGCTCTAGAAAAGGCACTATTTTCAGCTTGAGGAAAGAACTCTAAAACAGGATTCTACCCGGGGTGTGTTATGATTAAAGTAGAAAAATCAAAGACAACTATGAGTTTTAGACAGACAGCATGTATTAATTCCCCATTTATCATATCAATCAACATGAATCTATTTGGTAGATAAAACAAAAAATAATAAAGGTGGAGCATCAAAGAGAGAAGGTTGAATAAGACCAGGTGTAATCTTAACACTCAACTTGTCTCAACTTTCCTTATCAAAATGAGGTCCATCAGATGCTGAATGAATTACTCTAAGGGCGAGAAAAAGTGGCCCTAGCAATTGAGAAGAAGAAACAATGTGTTCATTAATTACTGATCTTCACACTCAGTGCAGAACAACTGATAACGACATTTCATTGTATAATGCAAGATAGGTTTGATGACCAATCTGTGTCTCTATGGAATGGTATTTTCTACTTTCATTTTGTTTGTTTTGTTTTGTTTGTTTGTAGTATAAGCAAGTGTTCTATCACACAACAGATACAAGATACAACATATGTTATCGTATCCAAATGGTTTTTATTATATTGTATCTGTTAAGTTTAAAACCTAGGACAAGAGGTTGAGGTACCTTTTTAACAAATCAAAGCAGGCCTGGCCTCCAGGTTCTCCCAGCATCCCTTAGTTACTGCCTATTATAGGATATGGCTGGCATACCCTATCCTCTAGCCTGAACTCTCCAGCCCAGGGGCTGAGCAACCCTCCTTCCAGAGGCTCTTTCCAGGATGATCTAGACATGTTTAGTTACCTTCCCTTATTTGTTTCGTTTGTACTTTTGGCCTCCTTGCTGCTATACTTGGTTCCCTCACTCCCTTCCCCTCTGCATCTCCTATATACTTCAGTGTCAAGACCACTCTGAACTCTCCTTATGTGTCTGCTTCTGCCTATGCTCTAACCTATCTAAAATAAATGTCTCTTTCACCATACCTAGAAGCAGCCATGTCCTTTCCTGACATTTTATTTCTTTTCTTTTTTTTTTTTTCATTCAGTATCTAGCAAACTTCTCTACTTTTTTGGTTATTTTATTTATTTACATTTCAAATGTTATCCCTCTTCCCAGTTTCCCCTCCACAAACCACCTATCCCCCTCCCCCTGCTTCTATGAGAGTGTTCCCCAACCCTCCTACCCACTCTCACCTCACCACCCTAGCATTGCCATATGCTGTGTCATCAAACCTTCACAGGACCAAGGGCCTCTCCTCCTATTGTTGCCTGATAAGACCATCCTCTGCTACATATGTGTCTGGAACCATGGATCCCTCCATGTATACCCCTTGGTTAGTGGCTTAGTCCCTGGGAGCTCTGAGGGGTCTGGTTGGTTGATATTGTTTTTCTTCCTATGGGGTTGCAAACCCCTTCAGCTCCTTTAGTACTTCCTCTAACTCATCCATTGGGGTCCCTGTGTTCATTCTGATGGTTGTCTGCTAATATTCACATCTTTATTGGTCAGGCTCTAGCAGAGACTCTCAGGAGACAGCTATATCAGCAAGAACTTCTTGGCATCAGCAAGAGTGTCTCAGTTTGGTGGCTGCATATGGGATTGATTTCCATGTAGGGCAGTCTCTGGATGGTATTTGCTTCAGTCTCTTCTCTACTCTTTGTTCCTGTATTTCCTTTACACGGGAGTAATTCTGGGTTAAAAGTGTTAAGATGGATGGATGGACCCATCCTTCAACAGAGGGCCATGCCTAACCTCTGAATATGGTCTCTACAGGTTCTCAATCCCGTTTGTTGGGTATTTCAACTAATGTCATCCCCTTTATGTTCTGGGAACCTGTTGCTTTCCTGGCATCTGGGAATTTCTGGTGGCTACCCCCCAATTCCTCATCCCTCACTGCTACTCACCTCTGTTCAATTTCCTGATGCTCTGAAAATCTTCCGTCTCCTCTCACACCTGATTCTGTCCCCCCTCCCCCCTCTCACTCCCAGAGCCCTCTTTCCCTCTACATCTCAAGATTATTTTCTGCCCCCCACCCCACCCCAGCTGAGTAGAACTGAAGCGTACACACTTTGGTGTGGTCATCTTTCTTCTTGGGTTTCATTTGGTCTGTGAGTTGCATCGTGGGTATTCCAAGCTTTTTTCATAATATCCACTTATCAGTGAATACATACTGTCTTAGTCAGGGTTTCAATTCTTGCACAACCAACATGAACAAGAAGCAAGTTGGGGAGGAAAGGGTTTATTCAGCTTACACTTCCATACAGCTGTACATCACCAAAGGAAATCAGGACTAGAACTCAAGCAGGTCAGAAAGCAGGAGCTGATGCAGAAGCCATGGGGGGGGGGTGGGATGTTCTTTACTGACTTGCTTCCACTGGCTTGCTCAGCCTACTCTCTTATAGAACCCAAGACTGCCAGCCCAGTGATGGTCCCACCCACAAGAGACCTTTCCCCCTTGATCACTAATTGAGAAAATACCCCACAGCTAGATCTCATGGAGGTACTTCCCCAACTGAAGCTCCTTTCTCTGTGATAACCCCAGATCTGTCAAGTTGACACAAAACTAGCCAGTACACATTCCATGTGTGTTCTTTGGTGACTAGGTTACCTCACTCAGAATGATATTTTCTAGTTCCATCCATTTGTCTGAAAATTTCATGAAGCCATTGTTTTTAATAGCTGAATGGTACTCCATTGTGTAAATGTACCACATTTTCTATACCCATTCTTCTGTTGAGGGACATCTGGTTTCTTTCCAGCTTCTTGCTATTAAAAATAAGGCTGTTATGAACATAATGGACCATGTGTCCTAGTTACATGTTGGAGCATCTTTTGGGTATACGCCTAGGAGTGATATAGCTGGGTCCTCAGGTAATACTATGTCCAATTTTCTGAGGAACTGCCAGACTGATTTCCAGAGTGGTTTTACCAGCTTGCAATCCCACCAACAATGGAGGAGTGTTTCTCTTTCTCCACATTCTTGCCAGCATCTGCTGTCACCTGAGTTTTTGATCTTAGCCATTCTGACTGGTGTGAGGTGGAATCTCAGGGTCATTTTAATTTGCATTTCCCTGATGACTAAGGATATTGAACATTTCTTTAGGTGCTCCTCAGTCATTTGAGATTCCTCAGTTGAGAATTCTTTGTTTAGCCCTGCACCCCATTTTTAATAGGGTTATTTGGTTCTCTGGAGTTTAACTTCTTGAGTTCTTTGTATATATTGGATACTAGCCCTCTATCAGATTTAGGATTGCTAAAGGTCTTTCTCAATCTGTAAGTTGCCATTTTGTTCTGATGTCAGTGTTCTCTGCCTTACAGAAACTTTTCAATCTTATGATATCCCATTTTTCTATAGTTGATCTTAGAACCTGGACCATTGGTGTTCTGTTTAGGAAAATTTCCCCTGTGCTAATGTGTTCAAGGCTCTTTACAACTTTCTCTTCTATTAGATTCAGTGTATCTGGTTTGTCTGTTATAGTATTAATTTTGTTAATTCCCTATACTTTTCCCAAACATAAAAACCCATAATCTACTATTTTATGTCTTTTTCCTCTTCTTTTAAAATGATATCATTATCCCCTTGTTGAATCTCCATGTCTTCAAATTATCCAAAGCAAGTTTCTTTGAAATGAAGCAAATAACAAAGTGACCTGACATGCTCTGAGTCCCATGTGTTGTAGCTGCAAAGGAAAGATTCTTACAACTCCTGTCCCCAAGGTGCATCTGTCAGCAGCACTGACTCAAACCTTCACCCGCTCTGTGCCATGGAACAGGGCCAACTCTAGAGCAGCAGGCAGGAGCCATAGAACAGACACATTACTGGTTGCGACAAGGGTTGGGTTTTCTATCAAGGGATTTGGTTTCACAACTTCATTAAAGATAATTCCTAAGTGGGCATGTGTCCCACAGTAGATTAGAGGCATAAACAGCTTCAAGTCCTTAGATGAGAAGGTTCCTGATAGCTATGATTTTAAATCCAACAGTCCTAATATTTTCAGCAAAATAAAAAGACAATGGTATTTAGGTTTACAATATCAAATACAATAGATCTTTCAGAGGAGTAGGGGCTATACAGCAGCCCAATTTCACAAGAATACCCATTTTAGGACATTGGGTTTATTACTTATGCATTCTTCTTCCCTAAGGGCAGGTCACCTTCCTTAGTTCGTCACAATTTTTACACATACCCAGTAGGCCCAGAGTTCATAGAAATCCAGCATGTTTATGTTAGATTCATAAATGATACTTTGATTTTAACATTACACCTTCCCAATCACCTTTTGTCATTTCATGTTTGTGTGCTCATAGTTTTGTCTATACCTAACTCTCTTCTCTTAATGTCAGATGTACTACTCTTCTCTATTGATGGTAAATACATGGAGAGTTAACACAACGCTTCTTTCAGACTTTTTTTTTTTTAGCTCTGTTTCATGTGTCTCCTTTACCTCATGAGTTACGCTATTTAATTTTATCTCATTGAAAAACAGGCTTACTTCATTTTGGGAGTCTTAGAATTCAAGGTACTAAAAACTGAAGCTGATAGATAAGGTTGTCATCTGCATCTGTCACTCAAGTTGCTTTTCACCAGCACTTGCAAAAATGTATAAAATGACTTTGATAATATTAAAATAATAATAAGATCCATGCCAACAACAGAAGGCCCAATAACGGAGCAGGCTCTAGCCTTGAATTCTACTATGGTTCTGAATCAAGTTCCTCTCAATGTTTCATCTTCTTATTCAGGCAAAAGTTAGTGGCCACAATGATCATGAACCTCACACCCATACTTGAAAAATAACCAAGAAGACAGGGCCAAATTCCCCTACATGCTCATCCCTTGTCAATTGCTGGAGTATGGAAAGGACAACTCTCTGGCTTATCAGGTCCACCCATGGGAATCTGATTTTCATTCAGTATTATTGTTCAAGGTAGAGTTTAGCTGAGAGGGCAACAGCATATGTACTAATACATTCAGTGATTATAAAATAGGCATTCATTTAACATATAATAAGTTCATGTAACAAAAGATACATGTATGCTAGCTTTGATTCAGTTCTCTGAAGCCAGACGTGGGAGTGTATTCTGGGAGTTCAGCACTACTGATGTTCTCTTGGTGTGTCCCTCTCACTGCCTGACATGGGCATAAGATATCTTCTACACTTTTAGGGACAAAGAAAATGAAACAAGACATGGCGCCCACATTTTTCATGAAGGCAAAACTTTCCAATAATGTCTACTTATTTTATTGAAGTCACACTATTAAAGTGAAGTTTGGGGAGATGAGTATTTAGCTTTCTTGTAGAATTTCTAGACCCTGTCAAAGGAAGATACTGAGTTTCTGTCTTCCTCTACCTGCTGCTGTCTCCTTTATGTTTCATCCATGTTAATATTTTGCCTGGATTTCCTAGTAGAAAAAGAATTTGTAGATCTATTTTGTCTTCTCCTTCCCATTTGCTACTTATTGGAACCCAGGTTTTACAAAATACACAAGAAAAGGAAAATTATTTAGGGATGGAATTTTATCCTTTTCATTCCCCTTCTGCTTCTTCATTCATCCTCTTCCTTCTTAGAGATATAGATTGAATACTGTATGGGTGATAGCCTGACAGGTTGAAGTCAGATGTGATACCAGCAAGAAAGTTGTTTATCTATTAAAGATGATGAAGAAAACTAAGCAAATTGAAAATGCTGTATTTGAGTCTTCATGAATGAGGGAACGAATTTACAAGTAGAAGAATAAAAATGTAAAAAGTCCAATGGTGTAGTGTAGGTTGAAATTCGAAGGAGATAAATTAGTCTCCCAAGTTTAACTGGATCTAAATACAAATGCATATATTTCTGAGTAACTGTATTCTGAGTATATGTTTGTGTGTCTGCATTTCTGTCTGTGTGTGTATATTTGTTTATTTGTAGTCTAGATCTGTCCATCAGAAATACCTATAAATATCAGTACTCCCCTCAGAATTGACATGAGTTTATTCTTTTTTTTTTTTTTTTTTTTTTTTTTTTTTTTTTTTTTTTTTTTTTTTTTTTTTTTTTTTTTTTTTTTTTTTTTTTTTTTTTTTTTTTTTTTTTTTTTTTTTTTTTTTTTTTTTTTTTTTTTTTTTTTTTTTTTTTTTTTTT